>JASCZW010011331.1:0-32467 GCA_034211315.2 Aedes japonicus | reverse complement strand
ACTTCGTCTTCAAATGACATTCATTCGGGCCCCACTGCAACAATGTTCACGTAGTTGTGATTTTGAAGCGTCGGTGTAGAGTAGATAGGCCGAGATTCATATAATCCAACATTCTATTCTCCTTTATAGCGGCTAGCCTTCGAATGGCAACAAAAATGCATCAATTGGATGGAACGACATTTTTTATTTGCATGATTATCGTAGCGGAAACAATCCTTATCAAAATAAACCTAAAGAACGTTAATTAACGCAGATTATACCACTATTACTGTAATCAAATACTTGTAAAAATAACTAATATTTTCAACTTTACGCTACCCGGAGTAGCAACACATGTTGCCATTCGGTTGAGAAAAACATAAATATAACCTCTAAGTCATAACTCGGGTTACTACATAACTAATTATGACCGCAGTGTGCTACTCGGGTACCGACTCGCAAACTTGGTTTAGTTTCGGTTGTCTCCGAGCCTCAGCCGACAGAGTTCTCTGCATTTGGAATTTATAATATTATCAATGGAAAGGCGCAAAAACGTAATCCCGAATAGTTCTTGCTGTCTCGGCCACAGTAGTTAACATTATGATTGATATTTTGGTATACTCCCATACGCGGAGTAACGATCTATGAACATGATCATTTGAGAAGGAAACAATTTCTCAACACCAGGTGGCTCCACACAGATAAAAAGAAACACTGAATTTTCTGCGTTACCTAATGCACATAGAAGGAATGCTAGATTTGGGCAGCAAATACCGGGATATTTCATGCAAATTTAAGCCAGATAACGCCTGAACCCAGCCAGGCTTCAGGCTCCAGGCCAGCAAAAATTGGTGTCTACTCCTGGAGCCTCGTGGTGAGGAGCAATTACTTCTCAAGTACTTGTTCAACAGGCGTATCTGCTTTTTGTAAAAAGAGGTAAAGTAAGGGTCAAACGAAAATTTCCGTAAACTCTAAGCACCCTCAAGGAAAATAGCATCTTTCCTTCTTAAACACACAGTATTTAACTTTACGCTTCATGTTGAACAATTTTGAAAACGCCTACGACAGCCTCGCGACCAGCTGCAAAAAGCGAAACGAGCGAAACTCTAACTGATTTGTGAACAAATATTTCCGACAGCATGAAGTCATGCGACGGTAATTCATAAACATCTGAGACACGTCAAACAAAAAACTACTGATTTACACAACAGGTTTCTGAACATGTTAATGTGTTGAAAATTTCCATGTCCAATATTGATACTCAATGGAGAGAATATGACTTAGAACAAAATGACTGAGAAGAAGATCATGGGGAAGAAGATAACGAAACGGAAGAAAACAAAGAAGAGCATGACGGAACGAAGAATGATAAAAAAGTAAGAAAATAAAGGAAACAGGACAAAATGAAGATGATGGAGAAGAAGATGGTGAGAGAGGAAAATGCTGGAGAAGAAGATTACGCGGAAGCAGATAACTGAGAAAAAGCTGATGGAGGAAGATATTCAATAGGGAAAAAAACGAAAAAGGTAGAAGAAGAAAGAAGAAAACCAAGGAAAAGCGTGATGGCGAAGAAGATGATGGAGAAGAACAGAACATGTAGAGTAAAGTGCCAACGAAGGTGAATCATCTGGAGGAGCCTAATCAAGGGAACAATAAAAAGCTAACAAAATTATTTCATATTTATTATAAACAACACCATTCACCTCTTATTGTACATTCTACATTTTCACAACTGAAACTGACTGAATGCATCCGATGGATGTAAAATATCATTAATAAAACAACAACAACAACAGCAACAACAAATACATTGTATGTGTAGTATTTGTTTCTCCTCCCAGGTGTATATGAGAATTTCATCCATAAACAATGCTTAAACGCATACTAATACGATCCATGTCAAGTAAAATCAGGTCTAACGCTAATGAAATCTGTCTTTAACACGTATGCAACAGTGCCTGTGATGTCGCAGTTCCATTTTAAACCAAATGAGTAAAGGATATGGATCAGTTGCACACTGCCAGGCTACAAAGTTTGTTTACCAATACTTCGGGAACACGTGCACGTGTAGAACGTCTAGCCCCTACCGTTAACATTAATATATAACTCTTTACTCCTAGGCACTAAATGCACTCACAACTGACATTATGTACGTACACTATTGAGCATTACCTACTCTTTGCTGCACTGCTAAATATCGTTTGGTACACTGCACTTTCACCCGTCTTCCGTACCAAATGAAGAAAATAGACCACACTGAGATTTTAGAGTCACGTTTATTTTCAATAATGTACTTGCATTAGTGTTTGTGTGAGACCACTTGGCGAGAACCTAATGCAATCAACTCAACTTGAGAACTTCTTTCATCAACATTGCTTAACCATGATGTACGACAAAACATGAATTCAAGTGTAAAAATGATCCACAAAAGTTTAGTTATGTCTGTGGCAACTATATTTTTTACAAAACCGGTTATAGTTTTAAAATTGGTCCTGAGGACTTGACGAACTGTGGATTCAAAAGTGTTATGCAGTTCATGCAAAATGTGCTTAGCGGTGGATTTCAGGCGTGCAAGTAAATTAATTCTTGAGTAACTTTCATATAAACGATAGACAGCATCGCAGTACTTGTACTTTTCGGATCGACATTAGCTTTCATCATCTAATTTTAAGTGTTAATGTCTTACTTACTAACTCACTTATTTGTTATCTCTCAGTCGCTATTTGTCTTTTGACAGGCCCATCATATAGACGTCGTACTGGTCTGCCATGCAACGGATTGTTAGTTTCTGCTTGGCAAAAGTTAAGCAACAAGGATATCATAAAACAGTTGAGTATCCACCAAATGGCTTCTATGACACATTTTTTCGAGTAAGATTTTCGGTTTTGATACGCGCTTTTCATCGATTAGTGGTAATTGGCTAAGTAAGGTACGAAATACACTAAACCGTTTTTTGCAGTTGAATTATATGCTCGAAGTTCAAGGTCATACTTCCCAGATTTTCAGGAGAAAACTTCCTCGTAAACCAGAAGGAGTCCTATCAGAGCTTCAGAAGAAGCTCAAAGAAGAGGACTTTAAAACTTAAGAGCTTTTCAGAGGTTCCGAGTTTTTGAAAAATTCATATACAAGCTTCCACAAAGCTCAGGACGATACGTCTTAGAAGTTCAAAAGAAAGCTTCTCTGAAGTTTAGGAACGAATTTTACATAGATTCCGGAAAAAATCCAATAAGATTGGTTGAACTACCCAGAAGTGCTAGAAAGTTTCACTGAATCGAATGCTCAAAAAGATTGTTCATGTTCGAAAGAAGGAAAATCTCACATACGAATTTTATACCGGGCAGCGCTTGGATCAGAAGTTTGCTTCGGATTCAGGAACATGTATCGTCATAGAAGGCCCATGTGCAAAGTATCGAAATAAGGTATCTTTCGAAAGAACAGCATGTTTCTTTAAGATTATGAAAAAATAATGACCCATTCCCAATTTTCGGCAAAACGTCCATTCGGCCAAACATCCATTTACCGTAGGGTTCACCTCCCAAATTTAAGTATCTAAGCGTTACGAGAGTCGCGAACGTAACAGGGTCAGTCGTTGGTTACTATACATCAGTTTTGTAGCAGATCAATTGCAGGAGTCTGTACTAACAAAAAGGTAAACTCTGATTCGCCTGTTTTGAATAAGGTCTATAATGTGGTCTGTGTAATGTGGACTTAATCCGGACACCTTCAAATCATTGTAACTTTTGAAATATTGCACGTAAGAATGAAAAATTTCACTGTGGTATATCTGAGAGTCTATGATGAAAAGACTATGATTGATGTTTACATTTCATGTTGGTATTCAAGATGGCGACGAAAGAAAAACAAGTGCACTAGCGAATTTTGTACGGGCGTACGGCAAATCCTGACTAGTCAATACGGGACCCTTCAAAAACATTGGATTTGCCTAAATCCACTGTACAGGGTGTGCTCAAATCATTTTCGGAACGTTTGACGGTGAGAGGAAATCCAGAAGCTCTCAGGGCTCGCTTTTATTCTGCTTATGTAATAATCTACAGCCAGTGCCTTGAATATTCATGAAATATCCATGAGAAGTGAAAATGATTTTATCCCAGTGTAATGATGATGTTTTACTTTCCCATGGTTACCGCTGTCACTTCAATGCCAAATGAATTTGTTTGCTTCAATGAATGAAGTCGCTTAAGTGTGGATCAAAAATCTGCTGTCCCTGTTGTTTTGATTATCAATCGGTAGGCATGAATTTCATTTGATGAAATCTGAATATCATCTCTTGTAGTGATTATTTATTATAAGGTGATTTTGAATACTAATACAAACATGGAACAACCAGGGCTGCAATCATCGTCGCAGAGGAATAGATGCTAGCAATGTTGTTCAAGAATACCCTAAACTTGTCTGCCCTTGAATTTTTTCCGATCCCAACGGGTAATTGATATTCATTGTGATTGATTGAATTTCATTTCTGACATTTCGAAATTCGTTTTGAAAATGAACTTGATTACATAAATGAATATCAAAGCATTTTGAAAATTGAACGTTCATTCTTCTGGTTACGTTTGTTGTCATGAGTTATCGTTTGATTTTCGCATGGAACTTATAGGTAGTCAATGTTAAGTTGCCTGAAAATTGACGCTTTTGAATCTAATGAGCATGACTTTTATCAAGACTGGCTACAGCTGAGCATTTCAGAACGAAGAATGCATCGAACTTTCTCAAAAAATAACTTGTGTGGCAAGCAATTTGCACGGCACAATCAACAAGGCGATCTATCAAAAAGAGTGTCTGCAGAAGCGATTGCTACCCTTCATCAAGAGTCACTATGAACAACCTTTGTTCTGGCCCGATTTGGTATCATGCCACTATGCTAAAACTGTGATGGAGTGGTACTAAGCAAATCAAGTGAACATTGTATCAAAAACTTCAAACCCGCCAAATTGCCCAGAGCTACGACCAATCGAGAGATATTTGGCTCTGATGAAGCGGAAGCTTTCTGGAGAGAAGCAAGGAATCAAGACATGAAACACTTCCAGCAAATTTTGACAAAGACTGCTTCTACGATTTCTGAAGAGTCTGTAAAAACCCTAATGGAGGGAGTTAAGCGCAAAGTTTAAAAAAAGTTAACATTTTGTATTTACGATCTCCTGCTCAATCAACGACAACAGAAAACTGATTTTGAATGATGTTTAACCTCTTAAGAAATGATGATAGTTGTTTCCACTTTCAAGCTTCAACGCGTACGGAAAAATAAAGTCGACTGGGTTGTACGAGCTCTAGACTCTAAACTCTAGACTCTTCTCTTCAATTATGACGCTCCTTTGGAGCGTAATGATGTCTATTTTCACTTTTTAAATAACTTCAAACGACGATTCGTATTATGAGAATAAAAGCCACCTTAATACCGCGCTCATTTGCCACCACCGATCAACATTCAACATAATAAAACGGCAGGTGAGGTCTGTTTTCCTCTCAAAATCATCAAATATCTACCAAACACTCGTTTACGACTAGTGCCATTAGCAGCTCGCAGCCCCCATGACACCTGAGGCAACCTAATCGACCCCAAAATATTTAACCTAGCCTTCATTTGGACACTTTCACATACAAACGCACACAAACCACACATAACCTAAAACCGCACAAATTGATGTGTTGAAAACCGTCCTCTTCGTAAGGTGTCCAAGTTTCCCATTCACACCCTCTGCTCCGGCCGAGCCTAGGCAATGCCATTGCATTCGGCGGTGCTCTGTACCCTCGGGGGGGAACAAAACTAACAACGCCGAAAAACCGCGCGCGCGACACACATTATCTAAGACATCAATCAAAAAAGCACTGTAGCCACTTAGCATCCCTCCTCCCCTGCCTTCCACTGCCTACCGGCAAGAAACTATCATTTTGGATCACCACCAAACATCGACTGTCTGCCAGACTCGGCGTCGTCGCCGTCGTCGTCGTCGCGAAACAAGAGAACCCAGTAATTAAAAGCAATTTTATTACATGCTCCTCGCCCGAGAGTCTCACCTTCATCGATGTCTGGCGCTGCTCCTCTGACCCACATAGCACCCGAAAACAGTGATGGCGATCGTACACACTTCTTGCGGCGCTCCAACGTCGTCTTAGATCATATCATAATTTCTTCACAAACACCTCTCACCTCAAGTGACGCACACTGGATCGATTCGCAGATTCGCCTCAACAATCGCACAGTATCGGGTGTTTCTTCTGCTTCGTTGATATAACAATAGCACTGAAAAAAAAACATCAATTCACAATGGGGAAAAACTGCTCATAAATCGTCGCCGAAAACCGGTGGGTTGATTTACGAGGTTCTACACCGTGGCGCTTCCTTCGTAGCTTCCCGATAATGGACCTTGCCATGCGATAAAACACACATTCCCAAAAACAAATCGAACACAATCGGGCGTGGTTTGTTTGAACACCATTCGATCCCGATCCCAAAATTCACTTTCAACGGAACTTCTTCCACTTCTTGGCGTTGCTCTTCCTTCCCTTCGTTTGGAAGATCTTCCAAAGAATCAAACACCAACACGCAAACCCAGCACGGATGCTGCCTTCCTTCTTTCGGTTCCTTCTCTATCTCGCATGTCAAGACGGCATAAATTTATGCTCGAATCTCACTTTCCGGGACCATCCGTCGTTCTCGGAACCCACGACCCTCACACCACCGTGCCGTTTTTTTCTTCTTCTTCTTTTCAGCAGTCTGATCCAGCCAGCAGCGCGCACATCGCACTAATCTCTTCCCGTAATTAAATCATTAGCAGCGCACTGCGTAAGACGAACGACGTCGACTCTCCACGCTATTAATATCCCGAAACTTAACGCGCCCGCGATGCACTTTGAGTCCCGGACCGACTTCAACGACGCCGCCGACTCTGACTCAGGGGATTCTATTTTCGACCAATGATCGCTCAAAGTTCGACCCGGCTGGTAGCCCTATCCTTGCCGAAAGGATTCTTAGAACGCATGCCCCAACACCATCCCCCTCGCCAGCCAAAATACACGCAAAACACGCACCAAAGGCTAGCAAGGAGTCATTCAGCTATTCGGAGAGTTTAACGACGGCTGGATAGGCAGGCACACCTCCAGAGAGTCCTTCCCAATTCAAGCCAAACACTACGAGGCTGGTTTAAAACACGCGACGCGCTTCCGTATCCGTTCGGTTGTTTATGCTACGGCGGCGAGCACTGAACTGAAGCGGGAGACGACCTCGGCTGCTAGACGCCGGTTTTGACGCCCAGAGAGCGCGAGAATGAGCGAGCATGTTGCCGAGGGAGTTTCGTTAAGTTTTGGATGCAGATTCTCCCGGCTGGATGTGTGGAGTTTGCTTAGGTGATGGATGGAAACCCGGGAAGTTTGCGGAGAGAAGTGCACTTTGGTGCATCTTTGCGTTTTGGTCGGGTGCATCGCGAGGTAATGTTGATTTTATGCTGCTTTGTTTACCTTCTCACCGTCGAAGCGTTTGTTGAGGGGGAGCGAGAAATGTTTGTTGCGCGAGAGAGCGTTTTGATCGGATTGTGTCGCGCGGCATGCTCTATGCTTACTCTGGTGGAAATAAAGTTATGAAGCGATGCTGTGCTGATTCCCAATCGAAAAAGACAACCAGGTAGGCGAGCTAGTGGTTCAATAGATTTACGCTGGTTTGGGAACTGTCACGTTGTAAAGTTGTAACATTGTCATGGCCAAGAATAAAACCAACAATTTGCGATCAGGGCGAACATGCGAAATGTAAACGAATTGTTTATTTTTTCAAGTCTGCAAATATGTAATTGCAAATGAAAAAGTTATTTTGATTTTATGGTATAGGAACCCTTCACTATATTCCACTTTATATGAAATGTTCAGCTTCACATTTATGCATCTTGGTATGTTTTAGCCCACCTAACCCACACAGAAAAAAATAATTAATTTTAACAAGCGCGTAAAATTTCCCCTCGTGTAATTCCAAGCCAAAGGAGCGTGAACAACGATATTGTTTGCAATCTTTCATACAACAGGCTTGGTTCAGGCATTATCTGGCTTAAATTTACATGAAATATCCCATTATTTTCTGCCAAATCTAGCATTTCCTTTATGTGCATTAGATAACGCAGAAAATTCAGTGTTTCTTTTTATCTGTGCAGGTTATGCGGTATGTATGTTGTTGCTGATTGTCACTGAGTTCACGTTTTTGATAACTACTATCAATTTTATAATTTCCAATGATTACCCTTATAATCAATGCATATGTTTTTACAGTTTAGCTAATTTTTATTGTATAGGTAACGTATATTAGGGAACGTCCATTAATTACGTCACCCGGCTGACGAAATTGCCTTTTTATAACCCCCCCCCCCCTTGTCACGTTTTTTGTATGGACCTTCAAATTTTTTTGTATGGATCGTCACGTTTTCTCAATAACACCCCCCCCCCACCCCTTATGGCGTGACGTAATTAATGAACCTTCCCTTAGATTAGATATCTTTATTATTGAGCTTTTCAGCCTCGGCTGGTTCAGCTCATCGGTAACGTATATTATTTGCATATTTATTTACAACTAGCTGAACCCAGTGCAAGCCTTGCTACGCATGCAACCAAATGAATAAAAATTTAATAGAACTGGCTCGTTTATATATTTTTCTGAATACACCCGAGAACTACATATTTTGTGTTTTAGTTGCATAGATAATTCTCATGTTTGTATCAAATTGCTGTTTCTTTTAATTGAGAAAGCCTCCTCCACCCCCTGTTTTGGAGAGGGGCAGAGTAGAAGGGACTCGAACCACCTAAGAAAAATAATACAGCCTCCAAAATTCCCGACATGCCAAATTTGGTTCCATTTTCTTGATTAGTTCTCGAATTATGCAGATATTTGTGTTTTATTTGTGTGAAACCCTCCCTTTCAGACGGGGGAGGAGTCTCGATCCAGCATGAGAATCTTTTCCTGCGCCAAAAACCACTGCAAACATATTTTCATAAAAATAGGGATAATTTTCATGTTTGGCTTAAATTTGTGTTTCATTTGTAAGAGAGCCCCCATTTCCATAGAGGAGAAGAGGTTCAAACCACCGTAGAAACATTTCTTGCCTTCCCAAACCTCCACATGCCAAATTTGGTTCTGTTCGTTTAATTAATTCTCTCTAGAGTTATGCTAAAATTTCTGTTTCATTTGTATAAGGACCCTCAACAAGGGGGATAGTTCTCAGGTTTGGTTGAAATTTGTGTTGCATTTGTATGGGGAGCCCCCTTTTCAGAGAGAGCAGGGGTCTCTGAATAACTATAAAAGCATTTTTTGGCAATCAAAAACTCGCCCACGCCAAATTTGGTTCCATTTGCTTGATTAGGTATCAAGTTTTGCAGAAATTTGTGTTTCATTTGTATGGGAGCCTCCCTTGTAGAGGCGGGAGGGGTCTCAAACCACTATAAACACATTTTTCACCTTCAAAAACCTCCACATACCAAATTTTGTTCCGTTTGCTTAATTAGCTCTCAACTTATGCAGAAATTTTTGCTTTGTATGGAGCTCGCCAACACCCCCCCCAACCACCCAACCTCTCCTTCCAGAGGGCGAAGAAGTCTCAAACCACCATAAAAACATTTTTGCTTTCAAAAACCTCCACATGCCAAGGTTGATTCCATTTTTTTCAATGTTCTCGAGTTATGCTGAAATTTATGTTTCATTTGTATGGAGAAAGAAAATTTAGACTACATAATAAGTTAGGGGAGGAAATACGATGTGATACAATATTGTTAACAAAAGAGATCATGGCAAATTCTCTTCGTTCTTTTAGAATATGAATGTCAATAAGCATACATCGTGCTTCGTAAGACGGAAGTGGATATTTTGTCCAGCCTACTTTACGGAGAGCATACAAAAGAAACGGTTTTTGTACTGATTCTAATCGTTCTTCATGTGTTTTCATAAAAGAAGATCCATATGACACTACAATACTCTAGAATAAACCTGACATATGCAACGTACAATGTTTTGATCGTATATGAGTCATGACAGTTTTGACCAAAACGTATAATAAAACCTAGCATATTGATTGCTTTATGGATAATTGTGTTGTAATGGTCGATAAAATTAAGCTTAGAATCTATTAGGTGCGCAACTAAGTTCCCGCTGTTTAGCAATAGATGGCGCCAGTAGTAAGTGCTGGTCGAATGTTGTACATCTCAAGCGTCATAAACCAATCTCAGATATATGGTAAACAAACCGCTTTGCCAAATCAGTGATTTTGGTTTAGTGTTATATACTTTGGTTGTTTGAAGATGTCTGATTTCGTGCCAAATAATCGTCATTTGCGGGAAGTGTTGATTTTCTTCTTTTATTCGAAGAAACCGGCGGCTGAAGCACAACGAGAGCTCCAAAAAGTTTACGGTGATGCTGCTCTGAGTGAAACAACGTGTCGTGATTGGTTTCGTCGCTTCAAAAACGGTGATTTCAGTGTTGATGATCGTCCGCGTGAGAGAAGGCCAAAAACTTCGAAGACTCTGAATTGAGGCATTGCTCGATGAGGATCCGTGTCAAACGCAAGAAGAGCTTGGTTTGGGATTAGAGTTTCCCGCCAAGCCGTTTCTAAGCGATTGCATGCGTTGGGAATGATTCAAAAGCAAGGAACTTGGGTTCCTGACGATTTGAAGCCAAGAGATTTTGAGCTTTGTTTTTTCGTCTGTGAACAACTGCTCCAGCGGAAAAAAAAAAAAAAAGGAAGTTTTCTACATCGCATTGTGACGGGTGACGAAAAATGGATTCATTACAGTAACCCAAAACGGAAACATTCATCGGGACTGCCCGGGCATGCTTCAACATCGTCGCCTAGGCCGAATATTCACGCTGCGAAGGTTATGCTGTGTATTTGGTGGGACCAAGTTGGTGTTAGTTATTATGAGCTGTTGAAACCAAACGAAACCATTACCGGGGAACGGTATCGAACTCAATTGATGCGATTGAGCCGAGCACTGCACGAAAAACGGCCACAATACGAGCACAGACACGAAAAAGTGATTCTTCAGCATGACAACGCTCGACCTCACGTTGCGAAACCCGTGAAAACCTACTTGGAAACGCTCAAATGGGAAGTCCTACCCCACCCGCCATATTCTCCTGATATTGCACCGTCCGATTATTACTTGTTCCGTTCGATGGCACATGGTCTCACTGGTCAGCAATTCCACTAATATGATGACATCTCAAAATGGCTTGATTCTTGGGTAGCATCAAAAGACGAACAGTTCTATCGAAATGGTATTCACGTTCTACCAGAAAGATGGGAAAAAGTTGTAGCTAGTGATGAGCAATACTTTGAATAATTCGTTTGTAACCTTCACACTACCAAAATACCATGTAAATTTCTGTCTGCTGGGACCGACACATGCAAGCGGCCTTTAGCACATAAGAATGAGTTCAAAGAGATGAGAAAATAAATTCAATCAAACACATCTTTCGTCGAATTGTGTATGTGTCAGTCTCGGCAGACATAATTTTACACGAAATCTTCTTTTACGTTCCCCGACTTTTTACAAACATGAATTACGTCTCGTGTAAAATTCATAATTTCTAAGTGTGTTTTTTTTTCAAAATAAAGTTCCTTTTTCACCAAAAAACAGCGAGAACTTAGTTGCGCACCTAATAACAAATTCTATTTTAAGGTACACTTGAAGCAGTTTTCAAGAATCATTTGATAAAACCACGCATAAAACTAGATATTCTAAATAACATCGATAAAACAGCCATAAAACCCTCATAAGTTCAAAAAGGACCATACTACAGGAGGTTTTCAAGATTATTTCCCAAGGTTCGCTTAAAACTTGATAGTTGTATCGGTAAATACTTGTAATGACATTCAAGACATGCTTAAAACTATGATAAAACCACCACAAGTTTTGATAGTTTTATGATTTTCCTCTTTAAGAACACTTCCAGTCCGTCACAAGTATGTTTCGAAGATTCCATTTTTCGATTCGTTCTGCTGAATGAGGACTTTTTTTGTTTATAGTCGAGTGGAAGCTAAGGAAGAAAGAAATCGATATGCATATGACATTTCTTTTCCAAAGAGGATACGTATGTGCATTTATTGTAAAATTGACCATAATTACATTTGTTTTATGCCTGCAATTGATGAATTTTTCATGTGACGTTCAGTTTGTTGGTGTTTTATAACATAAAAGTTCAAAAATTTTAATGCGCCACTGTATTATGACTAGAACATTGATTTATTTAACAAATAAAAAATACTTCAAAATTCAACAACTAGGTGACAAGGCTAATAAATGGTTAGATGTTGAATAAATTATGTCTACAATCTGTTTTAAGTTCCAATATGTAATTTCAACAGCAAAATTTGTTCGTAGCATTGTAAAAAACGAGAGTTTTGTTGCCTACATATGTAAAGGGCTACCATTCCGAGGGAATCCAGGATAGCCACGCTCGCCTTTTTTTCAATGGTTTTATCTGAAACTACCATAAAGCGCAAATAAAACTAATTATTCTGGCACAAGATTAACAAGATTTTTTGAGGAGCTCGACAAGTTCATCTTTGTTTGTTCTATTCTTGAAAAAGATGAGTTACGCTTGAATAAAACTTGTTTGAATTGCTCAAGGTAAACAAGTCTTTTGTGAGATAGCCATGAAATCAATGTGGAGAAGTGCTGTTAGTCATCATTCCCACTTATAATTTATTGTTTTTAATCATAAGCGTAAGTCGATAAGAGCAAAAAATAAACGAAACTCTAACATGAATAAGCTAACATGAATTGGCTTTGCGGAGAACAACATAACGTCGGAAGAAGTGCGCTGTGTAGTGGATCACTGAACGATCTCAACGCATCACTTCCGACTTAGATTTAACGTATACAACATGAGAAAAATCGTTTTTCGCTAAGATGACGAACCAGTTTTTACTTGCAACGAGTATAACTATTGTGTAGCCTGTTGGGAATGGAAATGCACGACTCAGGGGACTTTAACATTAACATAACGATCCACTAGTGTTTAAATTATTCCACCTATGGGCGTCGATTGTGACAGTTTGTTTATTTTTCACATAATGTTTTTTCGCAAGAGTATGTGCTCTTATTTAAATCAAATGGTTCTAAGAGCGTTTTATGGCAGCATTTCAAAAATCCATTTATCTTGAAGAAGAATGTCATGAAACTTTTTCAAAGCTTTCATCCGGTTTTATGAAAGTTGCAAAACGATGTCTCGAGATCCCCCTCTAGTATCTTATAAAATCTTATAAATCTTATAAAATTACTTATAAGAGGGATAACACTTATAAATGATGTAGTTTTATGGAGGTTTCTTAAAGTGTTCTCTAATCACTCTTAAGAACTGTTCAAAACCACCTTAAATTGGAAAATGTCCTGATAAAACCAAATAAACTCCATAATGCTTCGATAAAACTACCATAAAACATGAATAAAACCAATTTGCAAATGAATTGTTACTTGGGCCAACTTTGTTGTCCCATCTTAGAGGTAACTTTCTGGAAGACGTTTAATGAAAAATGTTTTCCACGAAGGAATTTTTTGAGGTGCGAAAACCGCCAGAAGTCAGAAGGTGGTTAATCTGGCTGATAGGGAAGATGCTGCAACAATTCTAACCCTAATTTTCTGAGTTTCATGATGTCGCATGAAATCATGCTGTCGGAAAATATTCGTTCACATATCAGATCGATTTCACTCGTTTCGCTTTTTGCAGCTGGTCGCAGGCATTCGTATACGTTTCAAAGCTGTTCAACGTGAAGTGTAAAGTTTAATACTGGCCAAGCCAGCAGGAACTTTCCGGGATTAAGTGATAATATTACAAGACCCAAATAGATAGAATTCCGTCTGCTGAATTCTGAGACAACCGAAATTAAACCAAGCTTACGGGTCTGTAGCGTAGGTTGAAAATATTAGTTTTTTTACAGGTATTACATTATCATAACAGTGCCATAATCTGTTTTAATTAACGTTGTGCAAGTTTATTTTGAAGAAACTTGTTCTCGCTACGATAATCACGGAAAGAAAATTGAGATAAAAAATGCCGTTCCTTCAATTGATGATTTTTTGTTACCTTCCAAAGCCGAACCCCTTGAAATCGATAGAACGTTGGATTTCGAAAAATCCCCTCCTCTTTACACTTCACCGGCGCTTCAAGATCACAACTACGAGCCTGTCTTGCTCGCACTCGTTTGATAACATAATGCATTAGTGTGTGTCCAATAATGTATTCGTGCCGTTTACACAAATACTTATACGGAAAACGTAAGCAAGCAGTATAATGTGTACACAATCGAATACGTATTAAGCGCGCATTAAAGGGAAATTCTCAACGAAATAGGGTAAGGGGACTGTTGTTCACTTCCGTGTAATTTACAAATTTCTCAACTTTTTAGGCATCATGGTTTAACTGATTAAGCTGTACAGATTATCTTGCTGATCTTTGAATGATCTAAATATGCTTAAATTGAACCGATAAACTGAATAATGCAGCCTAGATTTACAGAAAATATTCACACATTATAAACTAACAGTTCACTCAGATAAAATAACAATGATTCAATAAGAAAATTGTGGACCCAATGTGAGGGACATATTGTTTTCTCTGTTTCCAACTATGGTCTATTCTCTGTATAACTTAGTAAAAATATTGTTAATGGTTAAATTTAAATTATGTATGAGTTTCGGCTGTATGTTTTCAAAATGGCTCATCTAAAGAACATCCAAAGGAACAATATCTGTGCTGAGTGAATTATTATGTTTTTATTATCGAAGCCAATGAATTATTTGTGAAAATCTATTATGTATTTCAAAGAAGTTCTAGCTAAGTTTGTTTTGTGAAATTTTATGGTGGGTGAAGCGAGCAAAACTAGCAATATCTTGAATCAATAAATCAGGAAGAAAATCGTACGAAGACTGCATTTAATAAAAAAAAATGATCGAATGGGACGAAGTTGCATCCATGAATAGACCCAACTTGATGCGCATAGACCGACATTAAATCAATATCCATCGAAAGTTTCTGACAGTATGAAATGAGTTGTAAAGTTTTTCATGATACATACTACCAAATCTTTTATAAAACGTATTTTAGCAAGTGTACATCTAGCTAAATATCACTTATAGCTAAAATACTTTATGAGTTATAACAAAAAATGTAATCGTTCGCTGCATATTAGGCTGAGTAAAGGGAGATATACCATATACATATTCGTTATTTTATATTTTAAAGGTTTAATGATCTTTCTGTAGCGGAAAATAGCCAACACTGAAACATTTTTGTTCGACGATTTTTTATGAAATCAAACAGGAAGTTTTTATTTCATTCGAATAAAGGGTGTCCACGATGAAATTGCCACACACAAAATTGATTCGCAAAATTCGAGTTTTCATCCGATTGCCATCAAATTTTCAGGGATTGAGAAATAACTGACTGATTCCACGCCAAATCGGTCGGTCACCAAACTCAACTATCTTCGATTTTGATGAAACTTGGTACACGTCTTCGGTATGTTGAAAAAAAAAAATCCACTGGTGTTAAGATTATTTGGATTCAAGAGTAACTTTTGAGATGGGTGTATGTTTTTTTCCAACATTTTACTTGAAAAATCGTAGTTCAAAAACCATTACATTTAGAGAAAAACTTTAAATGGGGGAGTAGTAGAGAACTAAAAAGGCTTTGTAAAAAAATGTACACTGAAAAAAAAAATTTTTTCATAAAGAAAAATCGAAAATAAATACTAAAAATCAAATATAAAAAAAACATATTTTTAATATTTCTTCAAATTTGTTTTGTGGAAATTTGAGGAAAAAGACACGTTTTGAAAAAACTCGTAGGATGGACGCTCTTATAATAAAAAAGTTTTCCGAAGAGCGAACTTTGGTGCATATTTCAAATTTTGGTTATTCATTATTATAAATGAAAATTAATTATACAATATGATTTTGGAGATCATTAAAAACAATAATGATGATAATGATAAATCACCTGAACGCAACCGTTTTCGAGATTTTTCGGATTTTATTTCAATAGAATGAAAAAACCTCAGAAAATTCGCTCTTTTCTTAAGTTAATCGAGATTTCCACCAGAAATGATAAATTTTCCAAGATCTTCATATTATAACGTTCACATTACTCTAATGTCCTCTTTTCTTTTGATATCAGGATGATAAGAAGACTCATTTGAAAAGAACAAGATAAATAGCACTATTGTTTTAATATTGCAATCAATATATTTATAATTGTTTTATGGCTGTATCGGTCGGGCCGCTCAGAGAATGAAGGAGCGAATTTGCTAAAGCGATGAAAGTAACAGCGAGATAGATGTCGCAGGGGCGACAAGTGTGAAATGGACAGATGATGAAATTATGCGGAGGGTCATATAGAAGAAGCATATTAATCGAACTGCTGACTATTTTGCCAAGCTCCAACGATGTTAGAGGTCGGGTGTAGTGTGTGAAAACTACACTCCGAACAGTTCGGTGATGTAGCGATGAAAGTAACACATATTGTTTAAGGTAGGTAGACAAATAGCAGCTATAACGTATGTCAGGTATATCTTCTCATAAAAAAACAGCTAATGTACGCTGCCTGTAAACTACCAGAGATGTTTTATACCTGCATTTCCAAAGGTACCACAGCCAATATATATGCTCATACATAGTCGCATTCATCAGTAAAATCTATCTGAGTGAACTGAAAATGGAGTTTAACATGAAGAAGTGTTGTATGCCGTTTCCCACTAAACGGTGCTCAAAAAACCTTCGTAAATTAACCGAACAAAATGTCAAAAAACTCAAGTTTATGGGCAAAACACATTTGGACACTTCTTTGATGATTTGTGATAATTGTCGTTTGCATTTAAATAGAACGGAACAATCCCATGCTGCAATTTCGGAGCCTAGTGAGAAACCATCAATTACTAACATTATGGATCCACAACCATCTACATCACGGCAAGTAGACTTGTATGGTCTCGAGGAAACGCCATCGGCAATATCATTAATGTCAGTGCCATCTGATAGCAGTGTGCAAGATTATTCAAGGCGCCATAATATTGAGCTATTTAACAAGGGCGTAGCTGGAATCAACGTTTCGCCAATATCGGCTAAAGTTCCTGAACGTAAATTATGCCCGCAAAAAGTTCAAAGATGTTTCAAACGGCATTCGGACACACATATTTGGGGATCAAGCGGAGGAGGATGACCTGGAACAATTGAAAGTGAAAGCAGCCGAATATGACGAAATAATCGCGCAGCTAAAGGACCGGTATGCTGATCCAGAAACTTCGAGGGACGATCAAGTAAGGATACTTTCGGTTTTACCACAATCTTGGACAAATCAAAGAGTAATGGCAGAATTTGGAATAACAAACAAGTACATCGTATCACAAGCTAAATTCCTTGCAAAGCACGAAGGTGTTTTAGCTGCCCTTAACGAAAAGCTGGGACACGGTCTGAACCCGGAAATAAAAAACCAAATTTTGCAATTTTACGACAGTGATGAGATTACACGAGCAACCCCTGGTATGAACGACTACGTTTCAGTGAGGAGTGAAGGTA
Source organism: Aedes japonicus (assembly GCA_034211315.2). Lineage (NCBI taxonomy): Eukaryota > Metazoa > Arthropoda > Insecta > Diptera > Culicidae > Aedes > Aedes japonicus. The sequence goes on along the minus strand of JASCZW010011331.1, from coordinate 14,926 downwards.
AGAGGTTCATATTCAAAAGCGCCTTTTAGTTTGTTCATTAAGAGAAGCTTTCATTAAATTTCAAGAGATGCATCAAAATGCTGTTGGGTTTAGCTCTTTTGCAGCACTAAGACCAAAGCATTGCAAATTACTGGCAGCACAGGTTCTCATAACATTTGTGTTTGCACCATTCATGAGAACATTAACTTGATGCTTCATGGTCTTAGAAAATATTCATTCGAGAATGATTATAAATTGTGTTTTGAAGAAATATTATGTAGCTCATCAACTAGAACTAAAAAATGTTACCTCCGTGAATGCGAACGATGTCCAGGCTTTTCAGATTTTGAGAGTAGTTTAACAGACAAATTAGAAAAACGTGGTTTAGTTGAAATATCTTTTGAGCAATGGATTTCAACTGATAGATGTAGTTTAGAGACACTTGTTAAACCAATTGATGAATTTATTGCTTATTTTTGTGAAAAGTTGGAACAATTAGTATCCCACGATTTTGTCAAATCTCAGCAGTCTAGTTTCTTGAGAGATTATAAAAGTTGTCTTAAAGACAGCGAAGTAATAATAATTTGTGATTTTTCTGAAAATTATTCATTTGTTTTCAAGATGCTGTTCAAAGTAGTTATTGGAGTAATGAGCAAGCCACTATTCACCCTTTTGTCATTTATTACACGGAATCTGGAATACTTAAAAATATCAGTTTCATTGTTATCTCAGAAGTGTTGAAACATGATACGATTGCGGTGCAGGTGTTTATTTCAAAACTAATAAGCTTTTTGCAAACAAAAATTAAAGTAAAAAGCTACGTTTATGTCTGACGGGGCAGCATCCCAATATAAAAATAGGAAGAACTTTGCAAGCCTTTGTAAGTTTAAAAAGAAATACAATATTGATGCTGAATGGCATTTTTTCGCAACATCCCACGGTAAGGGACCTTGCGATGCAATTGGTGGTACATTAAAACGAATGGCAAGATATGCAAGCCTTGCTGTACAACATGAACACCCTATAAAAAGTGCATTAGAGTTATTCGAATGGGCGAACCAAAAAAGTGATGATTGTTTAACAAAAATGTCGTTTTGTTATGTATCACATGAAGAGTATGAACAGGGGTAGCAGAATGGAATGAAATTTACCGACAGACTAAAACGATTGCAGGTACACAAAAGTACCACTCATTCGTTCCAATTTCAGAAAACGAAGTTTTTGTAAAACTGTTTTCGAATGACGAAGAAGGCAGGATTCATAATATATATAAAAAGCAATCAATAGTTTATATAATGTTTATGTAATATTATCAATGACCGAGACTAATAAATGGTATATATAAATATAAATCCAACCATAATTCATTATTTTTGTCTTATAACTTTAAGTGAAGCTTTTTCAATCGACGAGCTGTTAAGAGTAAGTAAGAGGCACATACATGTGTTTTAAAAAGGCTAAAAACACAAGAGAAACAATCGTTAGCTATTGTTGTTTTAATATCACGAGTAATTTATGAAAAGGGCGTATTTTTTGAGGTTTTGAAATTTTATTGAAAGAAAATCAGAAATATCTTGAAAACAGTTGCGTTTACGTGGTTTATCATTATCATCATTATTGTTTGTAATGATCTCCAAAACCATATTGTAACATCAAAATTTATTTATAAGAATGAATAACCAAAATTTGAAATATACACCAAAGTTCGCTATTTGAAAAACTTTTTTATTATAAGAGCGTCCATCCTAGAGTTTTTTTAAAACGTGTCTTTTTTCCTCAAATTTCCATACAACAAATTAAAAAAATATTAAAAATATGTTTTTTAGATATTTTATTTTTAGTAATTATTTTTGATTTTTCTTGATGAAAAAAAAATTTTTTTTCTGTGTATATTTTTTAAGAAAGGCTTTTTAGTTCCCTACAATTCCCTTATATAAAGTTTTTCTCTAAATGTAATGGTTTTTGAACTACGATTTTTCAAGTAAAATGTTGGAAAAACACATACGCCCATCTCAAAAGTTACTCTTGAACCCAAATTATCTTAACACCAGTGGAATTTTTTTTTTCCAACGTACCGAACTCATGTGCCAAGTTTCATCCAAATCAATGATGATCGGGTATGATTTTTGGGATTTCCGGCACATTCTGGATGGAATCCCTCAACTATTAAACTTCATTTTACCATTTTACTCGTATTTTATTTACAGTCCATACGCAAATGCCCGCACCTTGGCCTTAACCCCGGCCATAAGATTCTGCACAACCTGTGAATCAACCGTTTTTTGCATGTAAACCCATACTTTCTTCAGTTCCTCGACTGTCTTCACTACCTTAGGTCGTTTAAGAAGGTGCTGCTTCAAAATCGCCCAGTACTTCGATTGGGCGGAGCTCCGGAGTGTTGGGAGGGTTGAACATTTTCGGCACGAAATTGACCTTATTGTCCGCATACCACTTCAGCACGTCCTTGGAGTAGTGGCACGAGGCCAATCCGGCCAGAAGATTGTTGGGACGTTGTGGGCCTTCAGGAGAGGAAGCAGCCGCTTCTGGAGGCACTCTTTTATGTACACCTGTCCGTTCATCGTGTCCTGGGTCACGAAAGGTGCACTCCGCTTCCCGCACGTGCAGATGGCTTGCCAAACCAGGAATTTCTTCGCAAATTTGGACATCTTCTGAGTGCGGACATGCTCCGGAACGCTGAACTTATCCTTGGCCGTGAAAAACAGGTTGCCGGGGATCTGTTTGAAGTCGGCCTTCACATATGTTTCGTCGTCCATGATGCAGCATTCAACCTTCGTCAGCATGTTGAGGTACAACTTCCTGGCACGGGTTTTGGCGGATTTGTTCTGCTTCTCGTCGCGATTAGGGGCCTTTTTGTACCTTGAACGTCCTGAAGCCCAGCCTTAGTTTTGGCCTTCTGGACAAAACTTCGGCTTAGGTGCAGCTTCTTAGCTACATCCCGAACGGAGGCGTTCGGATTTCGGTTGAAGGCCCCAACTACGCGGTTGTGATTTTTGGTGTTGTACGGAATACTTTTCCTTCACTTCTGGGCTTCCGATCGGTGGTCATCCGTTCCTCGAACCGCTTAATCACTCGCGACACCGTGGAATTCGCGATTCCCAACGTTTTAGCGATGGAACGATGCGAGAGATCCTTGTTCTCGTTATGAATGCGCAAGATTTTATCACGCACGAGCTGTTCTTTCGACTCCATTTCCGCGAGTTTTGATCACAGGACTTTAAAACTTGCAGGATGTAAATAATGCACTATGAACTAAATCCACCTAAATTTTCATTAAATTCTACCCAACGGTTAAAAAGTTATTGCAATTTCATAGTGTGGCAGTTTCATCGTGGACACCCTTTAGTGCATTTTTCTTGCCTAAGTTGAAAGTTTGATTAGTCAGATAGAGATGAAAGCTGAAAATTTTATGATTTAATAATATATAATATTTATTATCTTTAAAATCTGATTATTTTATAATTTAAAGTTGTTTGTACATGCAGTTTAACATGTGGGGTGACTTATTTGGGTACGGACTTGGTGATTTATTCTGGTTTTCTGATTTTTCTGATATTCTGTCATACGTTCCACGATTCCTGCTCTCAGAACACTTCATGATCAGAAAATGTTCGTCAATCTACAACCTATTGTATATTTTTTTACAATTATTTTTTAAGTAATACAAAATGTCCTTCGACCGATTTAGCCTTTTTAAAAGCATGTTTAGTAATTTTAAAATCACGAGCGATCTTGGTGAAGTGTACGATAAGATAAAAACAATGCAGGTTTAGTACAAAAGCAAAACAAGGTGTTTTCCAGAGGGGGTACAGTACACATATAGAAAGAATCCTTTCATTTTCTGTGTTATCTACTGCACATAATGGGACTGCTAGTCCCTTTATGTGCATAAAATAACACAAGGTAGAGGGGGGGGGGGGGTATATTTTATTTAAAGTCAGATAACGCCTGAATCTAGCCTGTTGTATTAAAGATTGCAAACATTATTGTATGGTGCATGACAGATTGCAAACAATTTCGTTGTTTACTCCTGCTTTGGCATGAAACTAAACCAGGACGAATTTTACGCGCCTGTTAAAATTCATTATATTTTTTCCTGTATACTAATACGAATGTTCTAACCTTTAAAATAAAATTGGGTTTGTAAAATTCTATGAACATTTACTTTGTAGAATTACCATAAAGACATGATACTGTATTTATAGGCTCTATTAGAGACGATGGTTACGTTATATCGAGGTATGCCAGTAAAAATAAAACTTCAACAGTTTATGTGAAGCACTGGTTCCCTTCGACAGAAACGATGGCTGATAGGCAAGCTTGTTGGCAAAAGTCATAGAAAGTCCACTGTCCTATGCTTCGGAAAAGGTATTACACTTCATAACGTTCTTAGAGTCAATAATTTTGGATCATTTTAGTGATCAATCTACGATAGACAAGACTAAATTTGAACTGGTTAAAAAACATTGATGTCCGTGCCGCTAGAGCTTCTGAATTGTCATAATATCAAAACGCAATTGGTTGAAAAATGAAATCTGATCTGATCAAATCAATTCACCGGTTCGAATCCGCGTATAATCTCGAAACTCATCTTATTGGATTTTAGCCAACAGGGAAGGTCCATTAATTATGTCACGCAGTAAGGGGGGAGGGGGGGTTTGGGAAAACTTGACGATCCATACAAAAAAATTTGAAGGTCCATACAAAAAACGTGACAAGGGGGGTAGGGGGGGTTTGTAAAAAGTCAATTTTTGCGTGACGTAATTAATGGACGTTCCCATAGGCTATTAATCGTAATGAACACTTTTGATAAACAGAAATACTAATGCTCGACTGATTTATTATCGAAAACGTAGGTAATGTTAGAAATAAACAAGTTTATTTTAATTTACAGATTTAAAAATCCAGAAGTTTCACATGTATTTTTAGAACAAATAATTTAAAAAAAAAACATTGACGTTACGCTAATTTTAACATTGAATACTATTGAAACCAATTAGACATATATTTGTGATCAAAACAAACAAAAGTTTACGCGTAATTTCGCGTAGTTAATACATTTCTTTTGCTTTAATAAATATTTATTGTAGTTCAAATGTAGTTCACATTGTTTTCAAGCAAGAAAATATTTTATATACAATTCCCAACGGCTGATATTTTATTCTCTTGGCTTCACTCGACAGTTTGTGACAGCTCGAATCTGGCTCCACTTGACACCCACTTTTTTGAGTCAGCTTCTCTCTTCCAGGTTCCTACCCCTCCTTAGCCTCTTGTTTTGATTCAGGATGATGGGGGTAGACCCAATTCTTATCCATAGTGATGAATCGACGCAAAACATCGTTTTATCCTTTTGAAATTGCTCCAAATGTTGCCGCATTCGAACGTGTTTTTTGTTGCAATGTCAGCAAATACGGCTCCCATTGTGCACACAGTTTTTTGAAATCCAAATCTTCAGCCAAAACCTGCCATGTTGTTCCATGTGACATGCCTATAGTGCCAACAATCACATCCACAGTCGGTCAATGATCTTCCAAAACAATATCCAGTATTTTCGCTATGATTTCTGTTGTTGATGCACTTTTTAGACGTCCTGATCTTCTTCAACGCTTGTACAAATGACTCCAAAACCCATCGGTTGCAAATGAAGGAGAAGACTCCTTTAATACTTTCACCATCTTTGCATGGATCTCTTCGATAAACCTTCCATAACAAAACATGTAATCACAGCACGATATTGTTAAAAAAAAACAACAAACAGGTCAACTTCAAAGCCTGGAGGTTCTGGCAAGAGTAAAACCCTTACAGAACCGCTTCTGGGAGCTCTCATCTAGAATACTGATCAAGTGTGAAATCAGTAACAACCTTGGGATTGAAAACTTCGAACTTGCGAATCTATATTAACTATATGTCATCCATTATTAGTCTTCCATGCTACAGTTCTCCTAGTGTACGCTTCCCTTATCACAGTTCCTCCATTGATTATGATCTCTCCATGAAACAGGCCATTCAAGGAGTTCCAGATCAACTTCGGCCTATTATAATTCCCCATATTTTTATTGAAAAGTACCGACATGTCAATTGCAATAGTAGATTTTTCACTGATGGGTCGCGCATTGATGGATCCACTGGTTTCGGTGTTCACAATGAATACTCTTCTGCCTTCCGGAAACTTCAGGAACCTTGTTCCGTATATGTTGCTGAGCTGGCAGCAATCAATTTCGCATTGGAGATAATTTCCGGCATGCCCATAGACCATTATTTCATCTTCTCAGATAGTCTCAGTTCTATTAAGGCCCTGTAGTCGATGAAGACAGTGAGGCACTCATCTTACTTCCTTGCACAAATAAGGGAGCAGATGTGTGTGTTGGTCGAAAGATCATTTAAGATTACCTTTGTATGGGTCCCCTCACATTGCTCAATTCCTGGCAATGAGATAGCGGACTCTCTAGCAAATGTGGGCGCACAAGAAGGCGAGATTTTTGAAAGAAGAATTTCACATGATGAATTTTTCCCATTAGTACGTCAGAGTTCTCTTCAAAGTTGGCAAAACGATTGGACAAGTAATTCTCTTGGGCGGTGGTTACATTCCATTATTCCAAATGTTTCGTCGAGATCGTGGTTCAAAGGTCTGGATGTAAGTCGCGGTTTCATTCGTGTGATGTCAAGACTTATGTCCAACCACTACTCGCTAGACGCACATCTCTACAGAATTAACCTCGTCGATAGAAATTTATGTAGGTGCGGAACCGGTTATGATGACATCGCTCACGCAGTTTGGCATTGCCCGGATAATGATGCCTCCAGGACACGACTATTGGATACCCTAGTGGCCCGAGGTAGACAACCCTTCCGCGAGATAAGAGATGTTTTGGGAATGTGTGATCTTCCCTACATGCAAGCGATTTACGAATTCCTTTGTTTGTCTGATCTAAGAGTGTAACGTCATCAACCTCCTTCCTTCCACTCTAGTAAACTCCCTACCATTGTGTCCCAGTTATACTATCCTTTTGTTTCCGTGCTACTTGTACCTGCCCAGCAAACTGTGGTCACCCATCTGCGGCTTAGTTTCTGAAAGGAACTACAGGGATCGAGGATTTGGTAGATGTCGCAACCAAAAGCAGCAAATAATGGCTTAAATAAGTTACCTAACTAGCCCTTTCCAAACAAAAATGTGACCCATTAATCTCGAGCTAGCCACGAGTAATTGGCATCCCTCTATTACTAATAAGAAAAAGTAAAATTTTTTGTACAACAATATTGAATATCGGCTCCGTAAAGTGTTACACACGCCTGAGCCTAACAAATAAACGAACTGATTAAAAAAAAAAAAAGGTCAACTTCAAATGGCTTGTAAACAAAGAATGAATTGACAGAGCGTAATTAAATTTTGAATACGTTCTTATAAAAGATGAAATAGTAAAATGGCGTAAAATGGTTTGGTATTTTTACTGCTCCATAGATGTCGCTTTCGAAACTTTTTTTACTAACCTAGTATAACTAGAAATGAGAAGAAAGAAGAAGAAAGAATAATAAGTCGAGTTATTAGTACACGACACTGAAGAAGTCTGCACATTGTAGACGAAATACGCGCATCTGTCAAGATAAGCAATAAAGGTGTTGGAATAAAATGGAAAATACTAATTTCTCTTCTCATTTCTAGTTACAGGCATTCCACTAAACAGCTCACACTTTCTAGGATTTAACCTAGTATGTTTAATGAAATATATCAAGCTAAACAATGCATTAGGTCCTAAGTAACATTGGAAGACTGTCTTCGTCGACTTTCTCTTTGCGTTCCTAGGGCTATGTAAAAACATGTTCAACTATTTTCAACTTACAGTACGGATCCAATACGTCGAAATCGTCAGCAAATCGTTTAATAGACAAGCTATTAACCAAAAAGAAAGCCTCTCAATGTTACTTAGGACCTAATGAATTCTTCAGCTTGATATATTGTCATACTCGATGTATGGTAATAATGATCCAATCGTAAAATTCAACGATGTAGGCGAGTTAGTGTATTAGTAGATAAATGTTTGTTTATTTGGCAGGGATCTGACACGTTGTAATGGTTTCGTAGCCATGATTGAAATGTACAAATGTCTAGTTCAACCGTACAAAAACATTAACCATAATTTTATTGTTGCTAACGTCTGAAAAATGAATCAAACAACCCATTGTTGATAAAATTTGTCAGAAGCATATAATTTCCCATCAACATGAGAGGCTCTAGGAGTGTACAAATGAAATTTATTGCTAGAACGAAGAAATGAAGAGAAAGTATTGATAGTTCCGTTAGAGTACGGTAGGCTGTGAAATTGAAAGATGCAGGTTGAAAACAAGACGAAGGGCATATGAACGGTAGTATGTTGTCATTTTTTGGGCTTTCAGGGCTGGCCCTCAGCGTCTACCCAAGTACAGGGTAACCTCGATGTAACGTACACTCACTTTTTTGAAGTGTAGAAAATTTCTTCAAAATTAGTATTCAGAGTACCATGAACAATTATTTGAAGACCATATGGACCGTCAATAAATTACGTGGTTATATTGAGGAAAAGGTGTGAACAGGGTGGGGGGCTTTCTTGTCAAAAACGACCACCATGAAGGAGGGGGGTCTTAAAAACCAAGAAATGGGACCACGTTGTTTATGGATTGTCCTTTTATTTTGAAAGATAGGCCTATTTCGTCTGCGACTTACAGACTTCTTCAGTGTCGCGTGCTCGACTATTTTGAAGCTCTCAAAACAACCTGGGAAAATATTGATCCGCAATAGCTCAGAAAGCTTGTCGAAAGTATACCACGTCCACTGGGAGCAGTGTTGAAGGCTAAGGGGGTCACCCTTAGTTACGACGATGTTTTATACATTGTACAACCTGAATGGCTTACATTTAGTTGCGAGGTCCTAGGTGTGGGTTAAAATGGAAATTTTTAAATTTGGACTAAGAGTGTAATCACAGACAGATGTTTAAGCAAAACCAAGATTAATCGATTACTTTGCGTACATTTTCAAATCGCTAGCAAGCGCTAGCGCTAGCAATCGCTTGTTCACTTAGTCGAGGTGCCCACTGATGTGGCGGAGTTGCGGTTTCTGCTAGCATGTCAAAATATCATACCGACGTTTTTCACACACCACCCAATATTGACACGATGTTTGACGTGGAATGAGATATCACATAGCGGCAACAAAACTGACAGATTTACTACTTGCTAGTTGCTTATTGTTATTTGCCGATTTCTTTTAAGTTGACGGTTATGGAATTATACACATGCTGAGATTCAAGCTTGAATGACTGTGGTGTAATGTTATCGGTGGCAAAATCTATCAAGTGGTTATTGAGATGGCATCGGTACAAAAGCAAATCCGACGAAAAATTATTTACGTGGAAAATCCAACTCCGTTCCCCATATAGATCGGGGAATACCTGGGCTTCCATCATTCGGAGATGTTCCGAGTGGTGAAGTCATTCAAAGAGATCGATGCAACCCAGCGGCGGTCAAGCTGTGGCAAAAAACCGAAGGTAGCTGACCCGGTTAAGGCAAGGCCGGTGTTCAAGCATCGCCCGCGATGGGACGAAGAAGGTAAAGGTTTACATCTGGTTTGGCGAAAAAACAATGAAACGTGCCGGCCATCACGTCTACACCAAACTAGAATGACAAACGAACACTGTAGCCAAAAAACCGCGCCAGGAAGCTATACCGAGAGTGGCTAACGTAACCGAGGTGCATCGTTATGGACGACGAGACTTACGGACACAAAGCAATTGCCGAGGTAGGAATTTCACGATGCCACATCACGGTTGGCCGATCCTGATGCGGTAAAGAAGATGCAGGAGGACAAATTCACCAAAAAATTCTTGGCTTGGCAGGCCATCTGTGGGTGTGGAGAGTTACTTCACGACGGGTATCATGTATGGGCAAAACTACCGAGACAAGTGCCTCCAAAAGTACCTACTGCCCTCCCTGTGAACCATGAACCATTTAAATAGAACCATAACCTAACCAATTTTTGAGTAGATCCACTTTTGACGAAAATTGAGTAACATTTCCGTGAAAAAGATATGGTATACAATTGTACTCAAAAATTGAGTAAAATGAAATGGGAGTGTTGGAACTGAGACGAGTTGGGATGCTGGATTCCGATTTTCAAAAGTGGTAAAAAATCTGATATAAAAAATTACCGTAGGGTTGCTATTCTATCTTGCATCCTCAAACTATTTGAATCCATTATAAATGACAAAAAAATTTCACAAGCTAAAATATTGATTAGATATAAGCAACATGGTTTTGTAAAAGGGAGATTAACATCTACTAACTTGATAAATTTCTTAACATTTAAGTTAAATGTAATGGATAAAGGTAATTATGTAGAAGCATTATATACCGATTTTAGTAAAGCATATGAAAGAGTAGACATACCTTTGCTGCTTTTTTAAGTTATCAAAGTTAGGTGTTGCATAAGCAACTAGACAGATAAGAAGAAGTAGTATTCTGATTTTGTAACACTTGTTTATTCTTGTAGGGTGTTATAAAATTCATTTGAGAGAATGAATATATAAATTAAATTTTGGTTAGATTTTAATGTAGGTTTGTGCTTTGTATTGTTAAGCAACAATTTTAATGTTGAGAGTGCCAATCGTATCTGATTTTAATCTATAGGAAAGCATGTTGGGTACTTACGTTTAGTGTTCTTATTTAATCTATTTATCTGTCCGTACTTGCATGTCAATCCGTACTATTAGTGTAATTACTGTGGGAAATCGTTTTAGAATTAAGTTAAATTTAGCATTGCTTAACATTCATATCTACCTGTTATTTTGTAAATATATACTAAAACTAACATGTAGGTGGTAGATTTATATATAGTAAAACTAACATTGGCAAAGGCTTACACTGATCGAAGTTAGAAACTTTCTATGTTTTAACTAATCACTTCGCTAAACTATGCACATTCTTTACCTACACGGTTGTTTGCGAAAACCCATTAATGGGTAAAAAAAACACCCATTTTCAAATAGCATTCCCGTCTGACACAAAATGGGGGAGTTTTCAATCATGCAATGGGTAAAAAAACAACCATTGGAGGAAACCTCATACAATAAAAAAACGGGTATATTTTTACACATTAATGGGTGAAAACAAGTTCTAAGACTAAGCGTATCCGGTGCATCGTTGGTGGAAAGCGCCGCTTGTTTCACTTTTTTTTAACTTTAAAAAACCTAAAATAATATTTGGAAATATACACTCGCTGAACATCAAGTAAGACAAATGATATTTTTTGTAAACAAGTAACCTTTTGCTTCAAAATAATGCTTCCAGATCATCGATTGTTATTACTTGCGATAACAATCGCTTTATGTGCACGGATACATTCGTCGTTTTCATAGCTTTACTAGAAGAGGCATGTATAAAAACAAGAAAAAGTGTTTTAGTTTTTATTTTGTTGCATTCATTGATTAGGTACCATGAATATCATGAAAATACAATCTACTAAATTGCTGAATAATCTATATGCAAAAAGGGGTAATTTTTTACCCATTTTTGGCTTCTTTGCAATGGGTGAATAAACACCCATTTTGTGACAGAGAATCCTTTTACCCATTAATGGGTAAATTGAGTTTACCCATTCAATGGGGAGAGGCACTTCTAGCGAAAATGGGTGTTTTTTCACCCATTAATGGGTTTTTGAAAACGACCGTGTAGGACAATGCCAGCGGTTGACAGTTCTAAACCAATAGTCCTGGCCTCAAGGTATGCACCATCACTGTAGTTGGATGTGTGATGCGAAGCAACGAGAAGTTGCGACATTAGGATTTAATCCAAGCTCGCTGAAATGGATCGAGTCATGCACCTCTATATCGTTCACGAGAGTGCATTCCACAACACAAAAAACAGTTTCTCTAGGTCAGAAAGCAATTAAAAGATGTCATCAAATTAGAGATCTAGGAGTTATACTCTAAGTTACCCGACCAGAAGGGAACAACCAAATTATTTTAGGTTTTGTTATTCTCTCTCTGTTATTGTTCTCTTTTTATAATAGCGGTTGTTAGAATTCAGATCGCGGATGTTGTTAAAATAACAGAAATTGTTACAAAAAATCCTCAAGAGGTAACAAAATTATAGCAAACTATGATACAGATATACCAAAAACAAAACAAACTTTGTAACAGTTTTGTTACGATGAAGTAAAATCGTATCAGCTAGTGTTAGAATTAAATCATTTCTTTACGAAGATTGTGCCTGACAGAAAAACAAAACAAAGTACGGTTTGTTATCATTACGATGTTTTTATATCTTTACAGATTGTGTTCAGATTAATGTATTTATTTATAAGTATGTCATACAATTATGCAGACGAAAATGTCTTTAACAAATTAATATCATAATCAGTTAGTCTCTAACAAGTTTGTTATAGTTTTGTTATGTTTATGTTATACGCTTCTGGTCGGGTCCCAGTGCATTATATCTTAATTTGTTATAAATATGTTATACAATTATGCAGACGAAAATGTCTTTAACAAATTTATATCATAATCAGTTAGCCTCAACAAGTTTGTTATAGTTTTGTTGTGTTTATGTTATACGCTTCTGGTCGGGCTGATCACTACAATAATATCATCTATAAAGCAAATTACATGCTTGGGTTTATTAGAAGATATAGTTTGCATTTCAACGACCTTTACACATGAAAAAAAAAACTATATGTGGCATTTTTGAGGCCCATACTAGAATACTGTAGCGTTGTTTGGGCTCCATATCAAGGAAAATATGTAAATCGTATAGAACAGGTTCACACAAACTGTCTGTGTTGTTTGCTCTAAGAAAATTCGATTGGACACGTCTGCCATTACCATCATATGAGTTGCGATGTTTGTTGATTAATTAAATAGGACTTCAAAGGCGTAGAGAGTTTGCTATGATTGTTTTCATAGCTGATGTTATTGGGCAACGAATAAACAGTTCAGAATTAATAGAAAACTTAAATTTTTATGCTCCTACTCACTTTCTAAGAAATAGAAATTTATTTTTTATAAACAATCAAAGAACGAACTATGCCAAAACAACTCATTTAAATAGAATGATGGCTTGTTTCCACACACATAGCGAAACGATTGATATCACAATGAATAAAAATACACTTCAATAGGTTTTTTGTTAGGCTAACTAGACAAAAGTTAATTAGAAACTCTAAGATGTTTAACAAAAATTTAACAAGGTCTACGAAATGCTTGACGACAAATAAAATAAAAATTAGATTTATTTACACAAGTAATACCTATCTTCACCAGTTTAATACATCATAGGTCGTTGTCTTCTTCGTAAAAATAATACTTTTTTCGAAAATAAAATCGATTATTTTCAGAGTGAACCATTACAAAATCGTAAGAACTGTGAATCTGTTTTAATCCAGTGCAGCGGATAGCTGCTTATGCCTTCGAACATCTTCAACGGCGATCCAAATCGTGGATTGGATTTATTTTTTAGACCAAACGCAAAAACATCGCTGCACCGGTGTTGTAAATTTTGTTTTATACAGGATCTATTTTGCATCATTTTAAATCTGGTATATGTTTTGATATATTCTTGCAGGAATTTGGAACAAGAAAAATACCGTTCTAAAACACTACACGCTACTTGGTAATACCAATTATTGAGTAAAATTTCAGCTTTTTCTAAGCAATAGCTCAATTTTATTGAGTAAATTCTGAGGTATATTTGTGAGCTGAAAAGTAACCGTGTTTGCTGCGTGTGATACTGGCGGTGGACAAGAAGTAGTGTTGCTCGGTGCTGATAATTACCTCTAGTTCCTCCCGGTGCTAGTGAATTGCCTTATCGTTTCATTCCTAAATAACGAATGCTTGGCTTAGTTTTTTTTACAGCCACTTCATTTTCCGGACAACGCTGACTAGATCGAAATGCGAAGGTTCCGAGATTCCGAATAGTATTTCGATTGTTCTGAAATGAAAAGTAATGAAGTCCTCAAAGTAAACAATCTGTTTATTGATAGATTGGTCATGATAAGCACTTGCAAATACCTCATACAGATAAATTTTGGAGAAGCCTCTAGTTGACTCTAGTTGTCGCATAAAGTCCAGGAACACCTCCCTTTGCATGCGGAAACGCAGAAAGTGATTCTCGTTGTATGTTTGCGTTTCGCTAAAATAGCCATGGAACAGGTTCTGTTGACCGGAACGGAAATCACGGTCGACGTTGGGGCATCAGCCAGGATGTGACGCTCTCCATTTCGACTCTTGTTTATCCGCGGCAAAACTACAAATCAGCATTATCTAATATCGTTTTAATGAATTGCATGCATTCTAACGACGCACTACTGGCATTAAACATTATTTGGTCAAACCAATCAATGGCAAAATATTTGTGAAAAATCTGCGATCTGTGAAAAAAAAAACTTCTGATCACTGATGTTGAATGATAAACAGGATGACAGGTGTTGGCGGATTTAACAACAAGAAATACAACACCGGTGCGGGAAACGCAAAGTTAGTCTATTTTAGCTAGTTCTATTCAAGTTTCGCTGATACAAATCAGGTATAAAGTTGATCTTAAAATAGACCACCGCTGAAGATGCCCTTATGCAGTTTATTTCCCTGTTTGAAGAAAAGCCGGCTAAAAATGACTTTTCAGCGACGACTGTTTTTGTGTGTTTTATTTTTTCGAGTACAGTCTTTAGTTCCCTAATCCCGTTCCTTGTAAAGCGTGTTGGCAACCACCCAAACCAAAAACATAATCAACATAGGCGAAACTTACCTCTGCAGGATAAAATTATTAATTTGCTTACAACGATTTCTTTGAAAATTTAATTAGGCCCAATACTATTGTTTTAGTTCGTTTGTTGGGAGGCTCATTCGCTTATTCTATTGTTGCTGTTTTCGTGGTGACAGTCGGCCATACTTACACTATATAGCTTTAC
>JASCZW010011330.1:0-32437 GCA_034211315.2 Aedes japonicus | reverse complement strand
CCGCTATTCAATTAGAAATCATATTCTATAAATGTGTTATTTCAGTTTCCATAAATATTGCCGACAAAATAAAAAAGCGATCAACATCAAAATAATTTTGTTTCCAAACAAGTGTGCGCTAAGTCCTGATTACTGTTCATATCTGTTACCAATTTTTAATTGGCCGTTTCTTGCCACATTCCACTAAAAGGTGTTATAAAATTATCTCTAGCTGCATCTTCAATAACCATTAAATAAAAAAAACTGTGGCATCAACTTGGCCCGGTTGCATTATTGTACGCGCCACGAAGTCATCGACTGCCTCAATGCAACGTCAATACAAGCCATTCGATCAGACCAGCGCTGTCGTAGTCAACTAACTTGAGTTTCGAAAGAAAGTGGTCAAGTCTTGTTTTCGCTTTTATTTCAGTGCGTAAAACAGAGGTGCAGTTTGGAAAATTCCTTCTCCCCCTATAGATTAACCTATAACCGGTGCATTTTGCACCAAGATGCTATTCACCTACTGGGTATGGGATGACATGTAGTTAACAACGGAAGGAACCGGTACGTGCGGGGCAAATATGGATCAATAGATGTGTATTTATTGGCAGTATCAATAAAACCACCGACGCGAAAAGTGGAGAAAGTGTCTCAAACAGTTTTTCTTTTCTTTTGGCTCCTCAACCAGCACTGGCAAGCCGGTTCGGGATCAATATAGCGTAGAGAGCAGCGAAGGTTGTAAACGGGCGCTTGATGCTCACATGGACATTGAACGCGGGTTTGGGATAACGAAGGCGGCCTAATGCACGTTACCGACACGGCAGTGCCGTGCCATTCTATCATCCATGATCGTGATTTCTGCAGCTACACACTCCACTGGACGCAATCAGGCAGGTCTTTGACACCATCAGACAGGCAAGGTTGCAGTGACAGGTTTGGCAGGCACGACTCGCCCCGACGATACTGATTCCAAGCTGAAACTGACAGCTTCTCTAATGTTATCGCTCCAATAACTTCGTGACGTCTGCATCAAGACAAACGAAATAACGACTCGAGAACGTGGGTTGGTGAGATATTGGAGCCTTCGAGAGTGGTTTTCGACAGGCCCTTCACTTCCAAAACTTCTTTTTCGACAGTTAGGTCCTAGGCTTAAGGCGGAGATCCATCACGGCAACAAAATAAAAAACATCAGTTCCATATGATTTGTAATCGATAAATTAAATTTACTTTTACGTTGCGACCAAATCGACAATGACTACTATTACTACTGCATCAATTGGACGGAATCAGGTTCAAGCTCCCCGATTGATCGAATTTTCCCTTGAAATCGGTGTTGTCTTAGACGAACCCGCGCTCGCGCATGATTGGGAGCACAGGGGCAACGGCACTAGGCCGCATGATTGCCCATTCAGGTTCACTTTTCCCAGATTTCAGATTTCGTTCCCCCTGCATTTGCACCAACAACAACACACATGCCTGCCCGCCTAACAACCGACCAATGTGAGAACGGGTCTCACACGTCTTCTCCGCATAAAGCAAATGGTGCATGCAATCAACAGCGAAGAGAAATGTGCATCCGATTTCGTTTCACAGGCACCAAAACGGCAGCGGCGGTGGCGCTGGAGCCGATTGAACTAAATTGAAGAAAAATGTAGCAATCAGCAGCGGTTGAGCTGCACTCGAAGGCACAGACAAACAGGTAGATAAAGAGGCACTGGCGTGCTGCGGAAGCTGACGACGCTCTTTTTGGCTGCCGGCGATGGCACGCGCGCACGCTTTTTGGCTGACAGTTTTTGCGCTTTCTTTCAAAATGATTGAATTTTGATAATAAGTTTTGCTTTATTTCTTTTATTTTAATGAGAAAGTGAAAGCATTAGCGTGCATAAAAAGATTTGTTATGAACGTGGGTTTTGTAACGTTGACAATCGAAATCAGCGAAGTTTGAGATGGCGTAAGCGATGCTTTCTAATTAGAAATGTTGTTCTTGGAACTCAACAAACGTATTTCATGTATGGTTTTGTTGAACGATTACTTAACGCTCTGGGATTTGCAATGGACATTGCCTCCGCCTTCCGGAAGTAGGTTTATGATTTCAAAAAAGACACATATTCTTTAGTAGTTCCGAGGCAGAACAGTTTAGTTAGTTTCTGCAACATCCGGCAATTCGAAGAGCATACTGTCATTGAGTGACAATATGAATCCGAAGTGTTTCCAATTATTCATCAACACGATTAGCATAGCATAGAATTTTCCAACCATACACAATTCTGGGTTGACTGTTGTAGAGATGATGGAAGCGCCAAAAGAGCTGCCTTGTGTATGGAAGATGTGTATATTTATATGTATACTAGCTGATCCCGGTGCGAGCGTTGCTACGCCTGCAACTAAATGAATGAACATTACATAGAACTGACGCTTTTTTTTAATGAGTTTTTTTTTGAGTAATAAGGAGTTCAAACTTCTATCAGAACATTCTTCTTACCCAGACAATACACAGTTTGTGGCTTAGTTACCTGGATAATTCTCAGGATTGGTTGAAATTTGTGTTTGCATTCACCATAGAAACATTTCTTGCATTAATAAAACCCCGCATACCATTTTTGATTCCATTTGCTTGATTAGTTCTCAAGCTATACAGAAATTTGTGTTTCATTTGTATGCAAGCCGTAAGAACCTTCCCCAACTCCAAACATACCTGCATACATATTTTCACTGCGATCGGTCAGACAGAAATCCATTTTAATATAAATAAAAATCCTGTTTCCAATAACCCCCACATGCCAAATGTGATTTCATTTAATTGAATAGTTCTCGAGTTATGCAGAAAATTGCGTTTCATTTGTATGAGAGCCCCTCCTCCCTTTGAGAGGGCAAAGTGGTCTTAAACCACCATAGAAATATGTCTGACCTTCAAAAAAATCCACATGCCAAATTTGATTCCATTTGCTTTATTTTTTTTTTTGTTGGGGCGAAGAACCACTGCGTCCTTTGAGTTGAACTTTTGTGGTATACCCCTGTTTACTATACTAATTCGCATCTAAAAGCTAGATCACCATTTGTCAACTGACCAGCCTAAGACGCGTCTCCCAGTCAGGCAAAATTGAGTTTATAAAACCTACCACCTTCCCAGGATTTGCAGTCCAAATTTCTTTAGGTTGTATATAGCCACTGTACAGAAATTTAAGTCTGCTCTTGTACACAGCATCACAACTGCAAAGCAGATGTTCCGAGGTTTCACGTTCCATGTTACAGAAACGACAGATATCATTCTGAACCTGGCCAATGTTTTTCAAATGATATCTACTCGGGCAATGTCCGGTTACTAGGCCAGTATAGGTACAAAGAACTCTCTTATTGAGCTCCAGAAGCTTTTTACTAATTGTAACATTTGGAATTATAAACCTTTTCGCTTGAGAACACTTTGTGGTGACCAACCAATTGGTCATCACCCTTTGCTCTTCCCAAGATTTTAATTCCATTTTTATGGCACAGTATGATATACCGCAGAATGGTTCTGGGCCAATAAACTGTGCATTTGAACCTTGTTTAGCAAGCTCGTCTGACCTTTCATTGCCTTCAATGCCACAGTGTCCCGGAACCCAGAATAAATTTACCGAGTTCTCTTGGCACACCTTTTCGCAATGAAAGAATGCATTCCCAGACAAGTTTGGATGTACATTTATAATTACTTAACGCTTTGAGTGCCGCTTGGCTGTCTGTAAAAATACAAATATTTGCATATCTGTATTTTCTCTTCAGACAAACGTTAACACATTTTATTATAGCAAAGATCTCCGCTTGGAAAACCGTTGGATAGTTTCCCATCGCCACTGAGATTTCTACCCCAGGGCCGAAGATTCCTGCTCCCGTTTTTGTTCCAATTTTTGAGCCATCTGTGCAGAATTTTATTGAGCCATGACGAACAGTGGGACCTCCGACTTCCCAATCTATACGTGACGTTTCACATATCTTGTAAGGGATGTCATGGTTTTCCACAGGTTTCATCCAGTCTCCATTCATATACATCACTGGCCCATTTTGAAAGCTTTTTGAAATGCTCAGGTGACCGACTAAGTCACCAGACATGAAAGTTTTCAACCGTTTAAGTCTAAGCATACTCTTTTCCGCTTCTAGTTGCTCGTATTCGTGCAAAGGCAGCAGATTTAGCATTGCATTCAACGCATTTGATGGAGTACTGCGCATCGCTCCCGTTATAGCAATGGATACTAGCCGGTGAAGTTTTGTAAGCTTTTTCTGTGCAGTAGCCTCTTTTGTTTTTGGCCACCATACAAGAGAAGCATACGATACTTTAGGGCGTATTATGGATGTATAAATCCACATTATCATTTTTGGTCTTAGACCCCATTTTCTGCCAAATGTTTTCGAGCAAATCCAGAAAGCACTGGTTGCCTTACCGATCACACACTCAAGATGAGCATTCCAGTTCAGTTTGGCATCCAGTATCACTCCTAAGTATTTAACCTGTTCACTAAGATGGATCTTTAATCCTCCTAGCTGAAACACTTTTAGACTAAACATCCTTTTCCTAGTGAAAGGTACAATTACTACTTTTTGCTGGATTAATGCTAAGGCCCTCTTTGATACACCAAGACTGGGTAAATTTTAGGGCCCATTGCATTCTTTCTGATATGATGTTGTCAAATTTTCCGCTCACTATAATGACTATATCGTCTGCAAAACCTACAACCTCGAAACCTTTTTCCTCTGAGCTTCTTAGAAGCTCGTTTACAACTAAGGACCACATAAGTGGTGAGAGGACTCCTCCTTGGGGACAACCTTTCGTTGCCCGTATTGTAATAGACGAACTTCCCAGCTCTGAAGTGATTTCTCTTTTTGCAAGCATGGTATGAACCCAGTTAATTATGTTCATGTCAAAATTCCTTTTCTTCATGGCACGAGCCATAGATGAATAGGAAGCGTTTTCGAAAGCTCCTTCAATATCTAAGAAAGAACAAAGTGCTATTTCTTTTACCGATAGAGCTTTTTCTACCTTTGAAACCACACTATGCAGTGCCGTAACTGTTCACTTACCAGACTGGTAAGCAAACTGGAACTCAGATAGTGGATACTTGTTCATGTAATTTGAATTGATATAATCATTCAACACTTTTTCCATTGTCTTTAATAGGACTGATGAAAGACTAATGGGTCTGTATGATTTAGGATGCGCCTTGTTTCGCTTTCCTACTTTAGGTATGAAGATAACTTTTACTTGCGTCCATGAAGCTGGAATGTGGTTGAGTCTTAAACTTGCTTTAAAAATCTCAATTAATGGCGAGATCAACACTGCTTCGCCGTTTTGAAGTAATGCTGGAAATATCCTGTCCATTGCTGCAGATTTGTAAGGCTGAAAAGATTTCAACGCATTTTCTACCCTGGCTTTCTTAAAGATTTTGTCAGCCAAGTCATTTGCAGCAATTTTTGCTCTAACAGACATTTGAGATGTCCTTGTAGAACTTTTTTCAACTTCAAGTGATCCATCTTTGATTGGATCTACACACAAAACTGATCCAGGAAAATGTGTTTATGTTAAATGTGTTTTACGCAGACGTTCCAACTTAGAGTTCCACTTTGCTTTATTAGTTCTCGAGCTATGCAGAAAATTGCGTTTCATTTCTATGGGACCCCCCTCATTAAGAGGGCAGAGTGGTCTTAAACCATTATAGAAATATGTGTCTCCTTTAAAAAATTCCACATTCCAAATTTGATTCCATTTGCTTTATTAGTTCTCGAGTGATGCATAAATTTGTGTTTCATTTGTTTGAGAGCCTCCCCCCCTGACCATAAAACCATTTCTCTCCTTCAAAAACCTCCATATGCCAAATTTGGTTCCATTTTCTTTATTAGTTCTCGAGTTGTGCATAAATTTGTGTTTCATTTGTATGGGAGCCCCCCCCCCCCTTCAGAAAAGGGAGGGGTCTCAAATAAGCATTGAAACAGTATTCATCTACAAAAACCTCCACATGCCAGATTTGGTTCAATTTGCATGATTAGTTCTCGAGTTATACAGAATATTGTGTTTCATTTGTATAGGAGCCCCCCCTTTCAGGGCGAAGAGGAATCTGAAACCAACATAGAAACCTTTCTTGCCTTTAAAACCTCACACATGCTAAATTTGGTTTCTTTTGCTTAGGGTCTCAAACCACCGTAGAAACATTTCTTGCCTACAAAACCTCCACATGCCATATTTGGTTCCATTTGTTTGATTAGTTCTTGAGTTAAAGATAATAGTTTTTCATTTGCATGAGAGCCTCCCTTTCTAAAGGCGGGAGGGGTGTCGAACTATAATAAGATCCTTTCCCGGACCCAAAAACCACTGAATACAAATTTGCAAATCAGTAGGTATAGTTCTCATGTTTGGTTGAAATTTGTTTCATTTGTATGAGAGCCCCCCTTTTTAGAGGGAGGAGGGGTTTTGAACCACCATAAAAACAGTTCATGCCTTAAAAAACTCGTCCATTCCAAATTTGGTTCCATTTGCTTTATTATTTCTCGAGTTATGCAGAAATTTGGGTTCCATTTGTTTGAAAGCACCCCCTCCCCCCTTCCTCCTCATATGACGGAAGAGTCTCAAATCACCATAGAAACATTTCCCTCCTTCAAAAACTTCCACATGCGAAATTTGGTTCCATTTTTCTTATTAGTTCTCGAGTTATCCAAGGATTTGCGTTTCATTTGAATAGGTCCCCCCCCCCTTTTAAGAAAGGGGAGGGGTCTCAAATCAACATAGAACAATTTTTTGTCTTCAAAAACCACCACATACTAAATTTGGTTCCATTTGCTGGATTAGTTCTCGAGTCATGCAGAATAGTGTATTTCATTTGTATCGGAACACCCCCCTCCCCCCCTCCTTTAGGATGGGAAAGGGTCTCAAACCAACATAGAAACATTTTTTGTCTTAAAAAACCACCACATGCTAAATTTCGTTCCGTTTGCTTGATTAGTTCCCGAGTTATGCAGAATATTGTGTTTTATTTGTATGGGAGCCCCCCCTTTTATGACAGGGAGGGTTCTAAAGCCACCATAAAAACCTTTTTGCCTTCAAAAACTCACACATGCTAAATTTTGTTTCGTTTGCTTGATTAGTTCTCGAGTTGTGTAGAAATTTGTGTTTCAAACCATCATAAGATTATTGTGTCTCAAACCATCATAAGATTATTCTCCGGCCCCAAAAATCTCTGCATACAAAATTGCACGCCGATCGGTCTTTCCGCTCGCGAGTTAAATCGTGACAAAGGAAACCCCAACTCATTTTTATTTATATAGATAGACTAGCTGAACCCGGTGCGTGCGCTGCTACGCTTGCAACTAAATGCAGGCAAATTTAATGTAACTAGCACTTTTATGGTTGTTTTTTCGGAATGAGTTTATTTTTTCTTGAATAAGCAGGGGTTCAAACTTCTATCAAAACATGCTTCTCACCCGAGAAATACACGTTTTGTGTTTAAGTATCATGGATAATTCTCATTTTTGGTAGAAATTCGTGTTTCATTTGTATGGGAGCCCTCCCTTCCAGTGGGGGTGGTTTGTCAAACCACTATACAATGATTGCCTTCAAAACCCCCCACATGCCAAATTTGGTTCCATTTGCTTGATTAGTTCTCGAGTTATGCTGAAATTCGTGTTGTATTTGTATAAGAGACCCCTTTTTCAGTGAGCCGAGGAGTTTCATACCACAATAGAAACATTTCTTGCTTTCAAAAACCTCCACATGCCAAATTTGGTTCCATTAACTTAATAAGTTCTCGAGTTATTCTGAAATTTGTGTTTCATCTATATATGAGCCCTCCTTTCAGAGAAGGGAGGGGCTCGAGTCAACTTAGAAATATTTTTTGCCTTCGAAATCCTCCACATGCCAAATTTGATTCCATTAACCTGATAAGTTCTTGAGTTATTCAGAAATTTGTGTTTCATTTGTATAGAAACCCCCATTCCACCCCCTTCCAGATGGCGGAGGAGTCTCAAACTTTCATAAAAACATTTATCTCCTCCAAAAACCTCCATATGCCAAATTGGGTTCCATATGCTTGATTAGTTCTCGAGTTATGCACTTTGTGTACTTTTCGTAGGAATTAAGCATCTTCGGCAACATTTTTGCTGAATTCCTGGCATGTGTCCTGAAAATCAAACCTAACCTGCAACAACGCTTTCAGTGTATCGACGCTTAACTGAGATTTTTCCGTGGTCCAAACTTTGTTAACGACTGAAAATACCCTCTCCGTTACATCATTTGTACCAGGCAAACGTAACGCAAATTCTACTTTTTTTTAAGTTTCAAAACGGACTGTTATTTACTTCAAAATGTTTAAAGACCTCAATCCACATATCCTCAATTTCAGTCTTATTTTCATTCCACGGAATTTTTTTTTCAGTACTTACATTTTTTTTTTTTGCATATGATATTTCGTTGAATAGCTCAGCTTCTTCTTTGTCGGCATCAACCGATTTGCCAGAATCATCGAATCTACGGACATAATCGAAACACGTTTGTACTGCCTGCCAATCAAGGGTGGTTTTAAGGTTCACCCACTTAAAACAAATAATCTCGTCAAACCTTGAAACTCGAGCCTCAACATAGTCAATACAACTAATCAACTAATCATATTCGACTTGTACTATGTTGACATTGGGCCAGTCGTTTTCCTCCAGATTCAACTGACTTCGGACACTTATTTAGTGGTAAAAACTGATTACTGATTCTCTCACGAAGTTTGAACTTGAGGTCATCAAGTTCAGCTGCAGCCTCTGTAAGTGTGATGTTGTCACCTTCAATTTTTTTCACCGTATTGTCAAAAACCGACGCCTGACTATGCATGAAATACAACCATATTTCAGAGCTCTCATCTTGAAAAAATTCGCGAAGAATTCTTGGACTGTAATCGATCGATAAAAAGTAATATTTCAGTGGTGAGAACAGTTTTAACACTCGTTCAATAGCTGGCTTCAAAGCTAGCCAGCGAGTCTTACTGTAGTCCAAAATCCTCATGTATTCTACTTCTGCTTCCTTGCCAAAATTTTGCACAACATTTCGTAAATTGATTCCGCAATAATGTACAATCTTTCGCCAGGAAGCGATACAAAATCCAACAACTTAACCTGAATTCCAAGTTTGTAGTCAAAATATCTAACTACAGAGGGGAACAACTTTGTTTCCTTGTGATTTGAAGCGTCGGAAAAGATTGTTAGAAAATTGATGCAGTCCGTACATCTTGAAATCTGATCAATAAAATATGGAGCCAGGACATTTTATGTTATCGCTTCTGTTTTGGTGCGACCGCAAGAGAATTTTGCGCACGAACAAGCTCGGATGTGCAATCCATTCATCGAAATGCATGACGCTGTGATAGGTAAAAACAACCTCAGCATGAGCAAGCTGCTGTTCCCTAAAACCGAATTCTCCTTTTCGAAAAAAGTTGCTTACTTTTGACGATGTGGCCACCGCTCCTAGGGCGCGTTTATGTTTCCCCGTTGCCGTGTGCCTTTAAACATCGGTTTTACCTCCTGATCCGATGGAAAACTCGCTGCTGCAGGTTTCACATTAAACGCTGCCGACTTTGCCTTTTTCAAGAAAGGAAATTCCTTTTTCAGGTCGTCCGAAAACTAGCACTGGCGTTTTTTCGACATGATTGAAGTCGCTGAGAGATTGCCTACAGAACCGTATTCTAAACAAAATATCACAATATCAAGTTTTGTGCACATACCTTGCACAATCAATAACAATTTCTCAAGTTTTCCTTGCTGAATTCGTAATATGAAACTAATAAAACTGTTGCCACAGTACTGCTGCACTTGATACAAACAAGGATAACTTTTGTGCCGGTTGTACAATTAAACACACTGACTAATCATCCTCACGAGCTCTTTTTCCGAAACACATCGCTTATGCAGGTTGAAAAAAGATAACTGTTGTTCCTACTAATGGAGAATAGGAAGATGGATTTCTTGATAGCACGATAGTGTTCGTGAGGTCAATCCATGACAGTAGCTGTCAAACGCATTTAGAGATGTCAAAAGTTTTTGAAAATATAAAAAAGATGTGAACAGTGCTTTGAACTAAACATTGCTCATGTTGAAGCTTTGACATGATCTTGATAAAGTAAAAAGCATATTGATGAATACCAAACCGCGGGACATTTCGCTGGCTTAGCACGAACGCGGGACATTTCGCGGGACGCATTTGGACGCGGGATATTTTTTAGAAAAGCGCGACTCTTACCCCAATTTTGGGGTGCATATTGAGCAATTAAACAGGCATTTTACCCGGGTGTTGATTTTAGATCAAATTGGAAAAGGTTTAAAAAATAATGAATAATCATCGTTTTGAATTTAAATCACATTTGATCTACAACGAAAACATCGTAATGCACCATACTCAATAACTTAATCTTAACTTTCAGCTTCCATTCCCTAGTTATTCACGATGTTGCTTTAACGGAGCATTTTGTACCATCTTCCTCTACAAAACGAACGTGTTAGAGATTTCATACCAACAGACTGTAAGCCGCACATGCACACGGCAAGCCATTCCAACTCAGTTTTGAGTCGTTTTTGACTCACTTTCGTCATCAGTGGAGTCACTCAAATATGAATAAATATTACTTGGATTGACAAGTCGACAAATCAAAAACATCGACTCAAATCAAATGGATGTTTTTGATTAATCGACTTATCAATCCCATTTATATTTACTCACATTTGAGTGACGTCAAAAATGACTCAAAACTGAGTTAAAATGGCTGACCGTGCACCTCTCTTTCAGAAATAAAGAGTTATGCACTGTGCTTTACTCTGTGGTTTGGCTCGTGCTTTGGTCAATGGTATCAACATGATTTTTTGTTTTAGTAACAAAAAGGCATTGTAGGGGTCCATAGAGGGACATTTTTTATTCAAATCTTAATTCACAAACTAGTCGTGCCGTTTGAAAATTACGTAATACTTTTCAGCACTTCAAAAGCTTTTTGTATGGAAACTCTAGGACTTATTTATACACCCTTTTGCTCTGCCAGACCCTGCCTCGCGTATCGTTACGTTACTCATGGATGATCATTATCATTTTTACTCATGGATGGTAAATGGAATTTACATGTGTTTAATGTCTGACTAAGAACTTCAACGTATTTAGTAGGGCTGATAGTGAACAATAATTCTTTATGACTGTAACTTCCTCCCACCTTACTGACGCGTTTTGCTCACCGCATGAATGTAAATTTTGTCTACCATATTAAACGGATTAGATGAAGAATACTGTACATGGGACATTGAGGCGACACAAATCAGATAATTCAAGGATCTTATTTCGATAGGGCGCATCTAAAAGTGAAAGATTCTCTCCTGCCTCGCTCTCTTTCACTTATTACAGCGTCATTATAAAACTTTCGAGGGATTTTTCAGTACAGATCGAAGCATAACAGTAGAAAACATAGTTCTACAACTAGTAGAATGAAAAACGTAAAGGTGATTTGAATATGAATGAAAGAGAAAGTAACCAAAGAGAGTCTCTTGATGATAGATTCGCCCTAATAAAAAAACAGTTCTCTTTTATAG
The DNA here is from genome assembly GCA_034211315.2 of Aedes japonicus. Taxonomy (NCBI): domain Eukaryota; kingdom Metazoa; phylum Arthropoda; class Insecta; order Diptera; family Culicidae; genus Aedes; species Aedes japonicus. Next base: position 20,893 of record JASCZW010011330.1, on the reverse strand, counting down.
GAAAAGTAATTAACTTCTTCGTAATCGGTTTTGCACACTGTATACTGGCAAAGTAATTCTATTTTAAAAATGTGAGCTCAAACTGCTACTCAATCCAAACAGGAGTATAAGTGGACTGATTTTTTGTTTGACTAAAAACACAGATTGTTCAATAACTTAGAGTAATTATAATATAGACAACATAATATCTCAATTTGTTTAGTCTATATACTAAATGTTTTCTTGCAAGATGATATTATATAACCCGTAGCACTTTTCAAATTTATGCCAAATATAGCAGTTCCAAGAACACCCTGCCCTTCGGTTCCGAAAGGGATTTGGGCGTATTCTGCCAGCGTGGTCGCGGCAGATTTCATGTGTGAATAGGCTGCCACATAAACGCTCAAAAGTGCCTGAACCAAATGGACAGCTTGTAATGACCAGTTGAAGATGCGACGGGGGATCATTGTCCTGATATTCCCAAATGTAGCACGTAGTTAAATGTTTCTTGTCTTCTGAGTAAACGAGTGGAAACTCATCGGGAATGATGCATCCGTCGAACCATTTTGAACGGCCGTTGTGAGAATACCACCATGAAAATCTCACATGCGCATAGCATGTTACCAGTTACTAATGCTTCTCTCCTTTGTCCTATTCTCTTTCCTATACCATGGCCGTGAGCGGTGAGTCTCAATATGTGCTACCAATGTCAGCTCTTTAAAAGCACAAACACCGAGACGATAATACCCAGGTAACCAATAAGCAGTTCCAAAGCATCTTTACGGCAGCCTATCAAGCATTTAAGTCGCCTTAAATGCAACATAAACGCCGCTGTTGGCCCAATATACGGCTGCACAACTGCAATGCTACGATAATGCTTCATTAAAGCTATTTTGCATTCTAAATGCTTGTTAGAGGCTTTAAGCATTTAAATAGCATTTAAAATGCAACTTTACAACAGATAGCATTGAAGATGCTGATATAATGCTATTAAAATGCTTGTAGCTTCTTAAATGCAGATTGAGGGTTTATTTACTACATATGCTAGTGCTTACTGGTTGCCGGGGTATGGACCCTACATCAAAGGATGAAGCAGTAAGTAAGGAACGGGGAACCCTAACAAATTTTACTTATAGCCAAACAAGCTAACACAAACTTCAACGTAAGATGATTTCAATATGAAGGTAATCATATCAATTTCTCTGAATTTTTCATATATTTATGTTACATCACATGTTGGGTTAAAGGAAGGAACCATCAGAGTACCCGATTAAAGTGATTTGGATAGGAAGAGTGGGACTGCCAACTTCCTGTTGTTAACATTTCAAGAATAAAGGACGGGCTCTTCTCCCTAGCTAATGGGACTTTTTACTCGAGAGCTCGGTTTTGGTGTGGTTTATGCGAACTTGTTTCTGGAAGGAGATTCTCTCTAGACCCCGGTAGCTTTGGGTTGCGCGTAATTGTATCTGCTTACGGGCCAACAATACGTTTTTGGCCCTTCAGACAGGAACCTGCTGAAACATTTACCACAGTACAACCTTGATCACATCGTTCAATTAAAACAGCCCAGTGCTATAGGCAGTTGCCTTGCTACATTAGATGGTAGTTTATATCATCGCCATCATCATCATCATCATCATCATCATCATCATCATCATCATCATCATCATCATCATCATCATCATCGTCATCATCATCATCATTAATATAGCACTTCCAAAGAACTAGGTGCATAGATACGTAGGTGTTTAGGAACTGGAAGATTGTTTTCATACCAAATATCACCTTATTTCTCATGGTATTTGAAGATGTTTTAATAGAAAATTGCTTTTCAATGAACTTTCTTGAATTATGATCGATTTTCTCTTCATCGGCTTTCTCTTTGGCTTATCTGTGGCTCTATTTGCAGTAATTGTGGATAGAAGATATTGTTATCTTGCACTTGATTGGTAGTTTCTACCACAGTTTTTCTTTCTGTGTAGAAGAATTCCATGGTTTTTTTTTTCAATTTTCTGATTTCGCCGTATCGTATCAATTTGAACGTTATTTTCCCTTGCATAATCTCCGATTAACTTCTTGTGCATAATGTAGCACTGAAAGTAGCTCAAGCATCCCCCTTTCTTGACTCAGAAGGACTCATTTGGTTCCATTTAGCTTGGTTAGTTCTCGAATTGTTCAGAAATTTCTGTTTCATTTGTATGAGAGCCCTTCCTTAAAGAGAGGGAGGGATCTCAAACCACCAAAGAAACATTTCTTGCATTCAAAAACATTTGGTTCTATTTGCTTGATTAGTTCTTAAGTTATGCAGAAACTTCTGTTTCATTTGTATGAGTCCTCCCCTTCTAGAGAGGGAAGGGGTCTCAAACCGCAATAGAAACATTTTTGCCTCCAAAAACTCCCACATGCTAAATTTGGTTTCCTTTGCTTTAGTTATGCACAAATTTGTTTTTCATTTGTGTGGGAGCCCTCCCTTCCAGAGAAAGGAGGGGTCTCTTACTATCATAAGAACCTTTCCCGGCCTCAAAAACCCCTCCATACAAAATTTCACGGCGATCGGTTACTTAGTTTTTGAGTCTATAAGGTTCAGACTGCCAGACAGACAGACAGACAAACAGAAATTAATTTTTAAATATATAGAAAATAGGTCGTTGGGAATGACGAAGCTAAGAAAGCAACTCGCTTTCGGAAAATACACTCAACCTTTTTTTTTTGTACACTAGCGCATATTGCATAGAAGTGTTTGAGCGTTACCGTTTGAGGGGGCCAGCTCATTATGATCGACCCTGAGACCTGAGACACGGTGACAAAGACGGATGACAATCGAACGGGGAGGAATATTGATTTTATAGCCCATGTTGGCGTGAAGCAAAGACATTTTTTTCCGATTGAACCTGGATTTACTGCGCAGGGTTGTTAAAAAATCCCTTTAAAAAGAAAAATAATTCACAATTTTAATCTTTGTTACATGTTTGTCAGCTATATGTAATTTCTTAATTTTAAGATGTGGTTTAAGAATTCATGTCTTTTTGTGTGATATAATTTTGATCAATGTTTTCTTCATTATGACCCACTGTGCAGTCCATGTTTATGTTGTGCCATTGCTTTGCGATTATCTCTGTTGTTCGTTATGTTGCTTTCTATTGTGTGTTGCATGCAATTGTTGGTCTGGCTTCGTTCTACTCACGTTTAGTGTTGTCTCGGTGTTCGAAACCCAACAAATCCGTATGCTATGTTGGACACAGTTTTACTGCAATGTAACAGGGGTTAGGTTTTATGTGTGTGTTTTACATGTTGTACCTTACTGTTTAATTCAATGTTCGTGTGTAATTTAAAGTAAATCAACGTACTGTGAGTAGGGAGTAGGGTTAGGGTGTGATTTGGCTATTAAGAAAGAAAATATAAATAAACTAAATTCTACCAACTTTCATATACCTACATGCCCACCTAACTCGTAAATTTTGTCCTGCTTTCAATGATCTTTTGTTCTGTTGTTGTTTTGTATTTATGCAACCTGACAGCAGTCATCGGTACACGCTCAAAACACCCTCTCTTTCTTTCATATTACTGTCCCTTTTTTTCACACGGAAAAGTTACTCAATTTTCGTAAAAAGTGTATCTACCCAATTTTTGAGAAGATCCACTTTTTAGAAAAATTGAGTAACTTTTCCGTGTGAAAAATGGGACAGTAATATGAAACAAAGAGAGGGTGTTTTGAGCGTGTAAGCTGATGGCTGTCATCTTTATTGCCCAAGCCGTTTGCGACTACGTGTGAGCGGCACGCTCAAATCATCCTCTCTTTCATTTGTATAACTGTCCCTTTTTTTTCTCACGGAAAAATTACTCAATTTTCATAAAAATTGGAACAACTTAATTTATGAGAGGTTGTTTGAGCGTGGGGGTGATACGCGTCCGCCAGTGCTGCCAGTCTGTCAGTTCGTTATGCCCGTGACAGCCCACTTTACCAGTCTGATCGTTGACTTGCTGGCTTTTCGACTGCTCTTGTTGTTCAAAATTTGATTCCCCGCAAAAAAGAACTTATCCTGTCTTATTCAATTGTTTTTGTATTTTTAAGCGTAATCCTTGGTTGACTTTTTCGTTAGCTTTTTTTCTGGGACAAATCTTAAAATATTTCGCTGTTGTTTATTCTTTCCCACCTTCTTAGATTGAATAATTCATCGCTAGTCCTTGGTACTGAATTCACACTTAAAGAACACTGTAATGCTTTCTCTTGTAGAGCCGCACATCTCATACTTGCCCCTCTTCTGAAGCCCACAACTTTATGTTTCGGGCAATTACCACTTCAAACACTCTGACCAAAGTCTACTCTCCATTCAAAATTTCAAAAATATGTATTGAGAAAAATCAACAAGATGGAGAGGTGAGTGGGTGTCTGAGATTTTCAAACATGAGTCGGTGTTTATGAACAGGCCCTCACCGCTTTACTCCGTCCGCCGATTGTAATCTCCTGCTACCGTTATCCTTAATGACAGCGTGCGAATTCTTCGGCGAGGGCGTTATCTAGTGCAGATAAAGGAAATGCAAGATTTGGCTGAAAATAATAGGATATTTCATGTAAATGTATGCCACATAACGCCTGAATCTAGCCTGTTGAAAGGAAGATTGCAAACATTGTTGTATGGCGCTTGAAAGCTTGCAAACAATTTCGTTTTTTACGCCTCCTTTGGCTTGAAAGTATACGAGGGGAAATTTTACGCGCCTGTTAAAATTCATAATTTTTTTTTCAGACAATTCATATTATGTCTATTATATTGTATGTTACAACCTGTAATTGTGAGAAAACAGTCACCGTTACTTATAAGAAAATTTGTTTTTAAACTACACAAATAAAAAGAAACATTGCATTAGGCGTTATCTAATGCACATAAAAGGAATTCTAGATTTGGCAGAAAATAATGGGATATTTTATGTAAATTTAAGTCCGATAACGCCTAAATCAAGCTTGTTGTATGAAAGATTGCAAACATTGTTTGTATGGCGCAACAAAGACTACAAGCAATTGCGTTGTTTACGCCTCCTTTGGCTTGGAATTAAACGAAGGGAAATTTAACGCGCTTGTTAAAATTAATTATTTTTTTCTGTGCAAACCACAAATTCAAGTAAGGATCGTTTCATATGCAGCAGTGATCGATATATAAGGGGGACACCTTCGAAATTGCTTGGCAGCCTCAGAGCTGTGCAGAACGGCAGTGGGCCAGTATTGCACTGGCAGCTCGCGGTTGCAAGCGCAGGCGAGCAACCAACCAGAATGATGGCTCAGCTGGCTGTCACTAGCGAGCGGCTGGCGGGACAACCATTTGTTATGCAGTCGTGTGCAACAGTTTTCTTATTTGCATCAATCTAGTGACTATCTTATAAAATCAAATTTTCATTCGCAAAAAAACTTCATGCAAATTACAACAGGGTTCGTGGCTCTTTGCGCAGTGATTTAGTATGCGGCTTCGACAAACGGAATAAACGCCGATCAAAGCTATGCCAAAGCTTTAAAAAAAATCAAATCCAAAACAATAGCAAATTCACGCCACAGCCACGGCCTATCTTCATCAATCGATTCAACTTTCTATCACGTAATCATCTTCAAAACCCAAAATGTTATAATAGTACTTTTAGCAGCCGGTTGCGGCATTTTTTGCTTCTTCATTACACCTTGACAGAAAAATCACAATCTGTGTAGGCAATCGCTTCTTCAAAATTTCTCCTCTGTTTATTGAAAATTACGAAACTCTCTTCACAATTTTTTTCTTTCTTTCTTTCTACTGTTGCATCTTATCCGTCCGTCCCATGGCCGTGGCAGCATCACTCTTTGATTGATAGTTTGCTCTAGCTCCAAGTCAGCTCCGAGTGCGGTGTGGAAGTTGATTAAACCACGAAATTAATTACAGTTTCGCTTTTCAACTGCGCGGCTCGTGCAAAGTGTGCATGTGGGCATACGACGAAATTTCGATTTCATAGCCAATTTCTTCTGGGCTGTGCGGAACGAGTATTTGAAGCTCGTTACTCCGTTCGACGCCGGCCGGGGTACGTTAACTCCCCTGTCTGGCTGATATTAGAAAACAGTGATTAGTCATACCCGCTTGTGGTCGGGTAGATGATGGAGTAACAAGCTCGAACGAACGACGTGTGGTTATCTTTAGCTTTTTTGGCGCAGGTAGTTGAACGATGTAGGTACATGCCTTACACAAGTTGTGACATGCAATCTTCACGGGGAATTTAAATTGATGCAAACGCATGATGCATAATCGTAGGATTTAAATTCCTCGGTTGCATAGCTGGGGTCGTTGATATTTAATCGTTTTGTGAGAGAATCTTTGAATAATCATAAGAATTGAATCACTCCAGCCGATAGTGGATTGGATGCATGAGAATTTTCTGCCATTGACATCTCTATAACCAAACAGCAAATAAAAGTCAACATAAATAGTGCATAGCATATTTGTAAAGCATTGTTAGCATTGTTATATGTAGTCTACTTTTGCTTGAAAAAAAAAATTAGTGAGAGTGATTGCCACTCTGGTCTACTCTTCAAGGAAATTATCTTGACTCACAATAATACTAATGAAAAAATGATATCTCCTCAATATAATATTATATATATATATATATATATATATATATATATATATATATATATATATATATATATATATATATATATATATATATATATATATATATATATATATATATACATAAATAATAACTGATAGTATTTTTTTCGAAAATTCGCTAACGATTTTTTTTAAACACAAATTTTGTAAATTGAAAACATGTGTAAAAAATTATGAGAAAAATTCGTACTGCTTACTTACTTTTTTTACTTTAAATGACATAACGTCCTTGTCTTCAACATAGCCAGTTTGCTGAACCACCCATGCTGGCAAGGACTTGCTCAATTTGGTCCAGCCACCTCAAGTGGTGAGTGCCTCTGCGTCTTGTCCCAGCCGAATTTGAGGCGAAATCCATTTTGTTTTCCGGCATCCTGACAACATGGCAGACCCATCGCATCCTGCCAGCCTTTGTCACTGTATGGATCGTCATGTCATTACACAAAGGACACTTTAGAATGGTACAAAAGTCAAAATGTATGTTTTGTGCCGAAAGACATGAATCCGCCGAACTGCCCGGAGGCACGGCCAATCGAGACTTTTTGGACTTTAACCAAAGCAAAGCTTCGAAAATTAATAAAACCAGCGGACGACATCCAAAAATTTAAAAAAGATTGGCCAAAACTGGTCAAAATAGTGGGAAGTACCACTCTGCAGAAGCTAATGGGTCATGTTCGAGGTAAAGTTGGGAGTATTGGCTATGATTAAATATTTTGTTAAACGAGAGCAAAATATAATATAAAACACAAATACAAATATGATTTGGCAAATAAAATTATTAAAACTAAAAAAAACATGATTTTTTTGTTATTTTGAAAATGTGCTTATACTTTCTGGAACAGTCTATATTTTCATCATATTTATCGTATTGGTAAATTTGTTGAATGGTATTTCATAATTCTGTCAAAAATACAAGCAAATGTAATGTGCCGTCCATACTACGAGCTTTATCACTTGATACAGAGTAGCTTCATATCAATGTTTGTACATCTAGTTTCCACTGGAAATAATGCATCTGACGGCTCATATCAAGTTTTGCTATATCAAGTGAGCGCTCGTAGTCTGAATGCTCGTAGTCGAAAACATACATAGTTTATTGCCACAACTTGATAGCATTTTGTTACGCGTGGGAATGTTTAAAAACCATCCTCAACGATCACTGCAAATTAACTGTGATTGGACATACAAAATTTTTGCATTTTGCAGTCGAGACTGTATAGGAAAGGCTTGTAAGATGGAACACGATCCGTTTTTTGCTCGTTACATGTATAATTTTTATTTTTTCGCGGATCGAAAGAAGAACTAATAGGCTCTAATTTTGCTAAAGGAACTGATTATTTATAGCCATAAAAAAAAGTTATGGCCTGTTTTCGAAATCCATCCAAAATTGCAATTTCAAAAAATGGCAACACGATTTGTGTTTTGCTCGACACATGTATAATTTTTATTTTTTCGATGATCTTTCGAAAGAGGAACTAAAGGGCTTCAAGTTTGCCCACGGAACTGATTATTTATAGTCATCGAAAAAAATTATGGCCTCTTTTCTAAATTCATCGAAAATTGCAATTTCAAAAAATGTTTTGTTATATTTCAATTTATTATTGATTCCATGGCATTTTTAAACATAAAAAATGTCATTCATATGTTTTATAACGAAAAAAAATGTGTTCAATCGTACAAGCTCAACATCTTACAAATATGACGCCATTAACACAAAACATCAAAAAATTGTTTCACTTTACGATTTGTTTGGAAATGCCTTTGGATCATAAAAATACACCAAAAATGCTAGCCAACACAAATGTTACCTTTTTGATATCGATGGGAAATTTCCACTTACTAAGCACAAGAAATAATTGCTATATTAATTATTCCACCACTTCCGAACAATGAAACCTAGAAGAGCTAGATCGAGTGAGTGTATTCACTTCAAAAGCAAATGAAAATGGAAGAATCGTAAAAAAGTGAGGTTAACACTTGTCAGCGCCAGGGGTGTTTATTGAATTTAATATATCGACAAAGATTTTTCATAAGGGCCTAACTGACAAACGTGAACAATGGCTTCTTCCGTAAAATTCTCATCACACAAAGGCTATGCATGTAAGCCTTCAATTCTATTGGATACATTTCTTCTTCAAAAAACTCGCGGAAAATGCCATTGTTTATGTTTATCAGCCCGAATGGAAAATCTTTGTCGATATATCGACAAATATCACCGAAAGACATTGTTTTTATTTGACAAATCCCGAATCAAATAGCTTGGCTATCCACTGAATTAACCGGTACATCAGTGCATAGTTTGTTGATGTCGTAATTTGTGGAATTTTATTGTTTATTAGCTTTAATATTAATCAAGGATTTTGATGCATTTCTATTTTTCTTAAATTTTTTAATCGTAAAATTTTTAAACCAAAAAAAATCGATTCACGTAAGAGCTACGTGATTTCCACGTAAATTCACATTCGAAAATCACATAAATGTTACGGGATTTTTCACGTAAAATTCATTGGCACGTAATATTTACCTGATTTTACTGAAGAAAATTTGGTTACGTGTTCAGGTGGAAGTAACGTGAAATTTCACGTGAAAACAGCGTGTTGATTTTTTTGAGTGTAGATTTTTGTTTATTTTTATTCTCAGATTTTTAGATAGAGGAAATGACGGCTTTGGCGGAAATTCTTGTCAGTTGTTAAAACCGATTGCACTCATATTTTGCCGAAGATTCACAGAGTATAAATAGAAGAAAGTTGTGGCCGATTTTTAAATTTTTAGAAGATTTTTAGATATTTAGATTTTTAGATTTTTAGATTTTTAGATTTTTAGATTTTTAGATTTTTATTTTTAGATTTTCAGGATTAGTAGATTTTTAGAATTTGGGATGTTTAGATTTTAAGAATATTAGATTTTTAGATTTTTGGGTATTTTAGATTTTTAGATGTTTAGATTATTAGATTTTTAGATTTTTAGATTTTCAGATTTTTATTTATAAACTCTTAGCTCCAAGACAAAGAATCCCTACTGAGCCCTTGTGGCACGTCAAGCCGGCCAGTTCAGCCCGAGGGTGTCCCACTTACATATCAATACGAAGAAAAATTAAAGACAGGCAATTTTTACCGATAAGTCGATTTTTACGTTCATAGACCCACATTAGAGCACTTTCCCATATTTGCATAATAATTTCAATTTTATTCAATTTGGTAATCTATATTTCTTTAAAAATGAATTTCTGTCTGCCTGAACCTTATAGACTCAGAGACTACTGAACCGATCGGCGTGCAAATTTGTATGCAGGGGTTTTTGGGGCCGAGAAAGATTCTTATGATAGTAAGAGACCCCTCTCATCTCTGTGAAGGGGGGCTCCCATGCAAATGAAAAACAAATGTTTGCATAACTCGAGAACTAATCAAGCAAATAGAACCAAATTTGGCCTGGGAAAGTTCTTTAAGACAAGAAATGTGTTTATCGTGGTTTGAGACCCCTCTGCTCTTTGAAAAGGGGGTGTTCCATACAAATGAAACACAAATTTCAACCAAACATGAGTACTATTCCTACTCTTATGAAAATGTGAATGCAGAGGTTTTTGGGCCGAAGAAAATTCTCATGATGGATCGAGACTCCTCCCCCGTGTTAAAAGGGGGTTCTCCTAAAAATAAAACACCAATTTCTGCATAATTTGTGAATAAAACAAGCACATGGAAACACATTTGGTATGTCTGGGGATGGCTTCCATACAAATAAAACATAAATTTCTGTTTAACTCAAGAACTAATCAAACAAATGGGACCAAATTTGGCATGTGGAGTATTTTGAAGGCACTAAATGTTTTAACGATGGTTTAAGACCCCTTTCCTTTTTGAAAGGGGGGGCTCCCATACAAATGACACACAAATTTCAACCAAACATGAGAACTATCCCTGCTGGTATGAATAATCTTATGCAGGGATTTTTGGGGTCGGAAAAAGTTCTTATGATGGTTCGAGACCCCTCCCTCTTCTGGAGGGGGGGGGTCTCCCACACCAATGAAACACAAATTTCTGCATAACTCGAGAACTAATCAAGCAAATTTGGTATGTGGAGGTTTTTGGAGGCAACAAATGTTTCTATGGTGATTTGAGACTCCTCTCCTCCTCCTGGAAGGGGTTAGCTCTCATACAAATGAGACACAAATGTCAACCAAACATGACAATTATGCCTACTGTTATGAAAATTTATATGTTGAGTTTTTTGGAGGCGCAGAAAGTTCCTATGATGGTTCGATGGGAGGGGGGGGGGGAAGGTTGGCTCCCATACAAATGGAACACTAATATCTGCAAAACTCGAGTACTATTAATTAAATACCAATTTTGGCCTGTGGGGGTTATTAGGCCGGATTTTTGTCTTAGGTGGTTCGAGATCCCTTCCCCCTGTAGGAGGGGGGGGGGTCTTTCAAATAAATAAAATAGATATTTGAATCAAACATGAGAATTATCCATGCAATTAAAGCAAAAAAAGGGGTACTCTAATCGTTATGTTTTTGTATTCTCCGTGCGTGGAGTAACGATTATGATGTAGAAGGAGATGTTCGCTCATCATCATGAGGCACCAAGAGTGGACAGCAATGTTTGCTAGAATGAAAGATATGAAGAAAAAGTGTTGAAAGTTCCGTCAGTGTACGGTAGGTTTGAAATAGAATAGGGGTATTGCAAATTGAGCGAAAGGGCATGGGTAACGTAGTACTCGAACGAAGGACGTTACCCTTTGCCTAACATCCCACTGCGGGGTAGGTCGAGGCACGAACGAATCCGCCTGTTGAGGTGGCGGAGGTCTCTTTCTCTCTCCCTTTCTCTCTCTCTCTCTCTCTCTCTCTCTCTCTCTCTTTTTGAACCAATCAAACTCAAGCCAATCAAGAGGCCAAACAAAAATGTCGAGAGGCTTTGAGGCCTCAAAGTTTTGTCCAGACAGTCGATTAAATTGTCCCGACATCAGGCTTGGGCCACATTTGCCGTGTGGACAACAGGTTGTTCTCATCGCTGGGAGCAAAAACCTTTTCCAAAACCATAGTTTTGTAGTACGCCGCGTTGATTTTAACGCTTACCACGTACCACGGTTAAAAGTAAATTCAAGTGATCATAACCCAAGAATTAAACAACATACACGGTTGATCAAAACATCAAACAGAAGGGTATTTATTCAGCATTCAAACGATTTTACTTGTGATTGATGCCATCATGATGTGCACAGTCGCTGGTAACACTGTACCGGCGAAGTTATTCCACTTTAAACGCATTTGTTGTGCATTTGTCACTTCTTTACCGCATCTTTGAAGTTTTCGTTTTACAATGAGCTCAGGGCAATTCGGAGGATTAACCTTTTTGGCGACGAAATTAACATTGTTTGCAGCATACCATTCTAGTACCTCCTTAGAGTAGTGCCAACAATCAATATGCAACTAGCGATTTGAAATTGGTTCACTGTTGTAGAACCCCTTGGTCCGAAGTACACCTTAAAGCCAGCACCTTGCTGTACATATTTGCGCCTTTGTTTTAATTTGCTGTGTTATTTTGACAGAATATTTGAGAGTGTGTTCGTGTGAGTTCATTATTAGGGCCGCATTATTAAGCTTGGGACCGATGTGCTAGTACTGACTGAGCCAAGAAAAAAATCGTATTTGTTTGGGACCTACTGGTCTTAGAGTTAGTCTATGGTAGTGCCAGCTGGCTAGATCCAGCCAAAACATAACATTTGTTTTTATTGCCGAATGCATGGTAAAATCCGCTTTATCAGACACTCTTTAATGTAATCCGACGTCAAACCTTGGTTTAAAGGCCACAACTGCACATTCTTTGCCAAATCATTAGGTTCCGAGCAAATTTATTAGCAAAAACAAATTTATACCTTGTTCCCACGATAAGTTGACAGGTAGAATTTTCATCCGGGGATTTGGCTATAATCCATTTTGACACATCGTCATCGTTTCGTCATCCATGAAAATACAGCCATCAAATTTCGTCAAAACTCGTTCGTATAGTAATCGTGCTCGGTTTTGGCCACTATATATTGTTTCAGCGAGCGATTCGGATGTTTACTAACACAAAAAGACTTATATCCTTCCCTTGAAAGGACGCACGGTGGAAAAGTTGGAATCGTATTTCTTTGCCAAATCACGTATAGAGACACCTGGGTTGTCTTTAACGTACCTCAGCACCGTTCTCCTCAGCTCTTTCCCTAGTGCCACTTTCAGGATAGATGCGCTATGCTCTATCCACACTCAGAGTATCCTTGTAACGTTTGATTACAAGACATACCGTTGACTTTGGGACTTTTTGCTATTTTTGAGGCAGACCACGAAGGATTCTCAACATGTTTGTGCACAATTAATTTTCTTTTCTCAAGTTCCATGATCCGTAATTTTGAGAATCGTCCATCTATCCAAATCACCAATTTCTTCATCAATGAAACATCAACAAATGCCTGTCAAACGTTTTTTGTTCCAACCTCCAAAGACGCGATGGTGTATTAAACCGTGCGTCCAGATTTTCTTTGAATCGAGCTTTATACTCTAGAGTGATAAACAATATGGCTTGAAATGTCAAATGAAGAAACAACACATCTGTCATGTTTATGCTAGCAACCACCAAAAACGTGCTTCTAATTGTTGCATTCCATTTCGTTTGACCATTAATAACTACTGGTAGATAGGGAACGTCGCAGACCTAAGTGCCATCTACACACTTAGAAAATTAAATTTTTACATGTTACGAATTTCAAGCTTTATGTACGTCAAAAATCGTAAACAAAAATTTCATGTTCTATTTAAGGTGTTCGATAACTCGCAACTCGAAAAAAAGGTTCGTATGGTGAATTGATTTTCTCGTTTTTTTTACCGATTAGTGTGTCCTAGTGCTCGCATACGTCGTTCTCGTGGTGGCGTAATTTGTATGACTTTTTTGTACTGTGTTGGTACTTCGCTAAATGCTATCCTTTTCACAAACGTTCAATTATTCTCATTAATTCAAACAAAACATACTCCAACCAATAAACCAAATGGCAAAGTCGTGCCGGGTATGAATGAAAGTGAATCTTGACGCTAAGCCTTTCCCTTCTTGCTTGGGTTGGACCACCTTTTACCCCGCAGCAAATCTCAGCCCTAGTCCCTTGTACGTAACACAAAATGAAACGACTTGCCAGACTCCCGGAGGTGTCTCATAAATTCGTCAAAAAAAGGTTTCATCTATAATTAATTCATTCATTCCTATTTCTCCATACTGGCGAAATGCCCTGGAAGCACGCGATTCGTTTTTGTACGTCATAAACTCTCGGTGGCAAGGCAATAAACCAATTGAAAGTGCTCTGTTTCACTCGTTAGGGAAAACCGAAACTGCCAGACGTCATCTTCTCAAAGGCTGCATCCCTCGCTACCAGATGCTGAAATGAGAAAGATTCACGCCGTACGCTACATGGATGGGCTGGCTGGTTGGCAAACCGTACTCGGCAATTGAATATGAAAATGCACTTTTATTAATTATTATACTTGCGCTTGGGGATCGTTTTTTTTATCGTTTTCGTGCACAGTGAGATCATGGCGGTAATGCTGATAAATGAACACAACCCCTAAAATGTTGGTTTGGGTTTTGGATGCCAACTTGCAGTTTTCAAAAATGTCTGAAAAAATTTGTCGATCGCGATTTAGCAAACAATAGCAGATCATGATCCCACTGTGCCACCATCCCTCATCATGGCAAACACTTTTCATTTAATTTCTTTCAATTTTCCCTCTAACAACACTGAATCTCTCTCTCCGTCCACGCGAAGTCGAGGAAAAACGACCAGTTTTTCGCGTTTGCTCTATTTGCTGCTGATAAGTGTGTACCACTCCAAATGCTGCTAGTACGAGGTTGGTTTTCCTCGTCGCTCTCGATGACTAATGTTTTATGTATTTGCACGGTGGCACATGCAATGCAGAGTGTCGAGCGATTCAATGGGGACGATCAAAGACGATTATTTTTTTTCGTTGACTTTAGAAAGCTCAAACAACGAGATGGGCATATCTTATGCTCTGCACACTTCACCGATCTATTATTATTTAACTGGAATTATCATTTTTCTACTAACTGGCCTTTAGAGTCGCGTGAGTGGGACAGGCGATAGAAATGGGTGCGTGAACCTATTTCTGTTTAAGACTTTCCAAAAAGTCGGTGCGAACGAAATTACATTCCAGCTTCACGCTATGCGCTGTGCTATTGTTGTAAGTCTAATCGATGACACAGTAATTAGGCAGGTGAAAATTAGTTGACGAAATTATTTCCATCAATTCGACTCTAATGGGCATTGGTTTTTTTATTATTTTGATTTACTAATACTAGAAGCTTGATAGTGTAGTGCTGAAAATAAGTTCCTGGATTGTAAGCTTTGAGAGAAAAATATGTTCGGTACTACGTAGTAAAGGGTGTTTCGATCAAAATTAGGTTGACTCAAACTTGACGCATTTCCTTTCATCGTGCATTAAAAAAATTTGCGCACCCCTCATTTTGAAGATGTGTGCGTGAAACATCATGCCTCTATTTTGATTTTAAGATTAGCACTTCAGTTATCAAAATGTCGTCGAAGGAAGAGAAGCAACGCATCAAAATTTTGCACGTGCATAGCGAATATCCAAACTACTCTCATGCCAAGTTGGTGAAATTTTGGAATGTGACTAAATCAACTGTTACCAACGTATTGAAAGACGTTCGTCGACAGCCAGGAAAGCTGTATCGGGGGGAAATCGAAAGCCGGAGGCCACAGCGACGACAAAACGAGTTACCCGCTGTTTCGAGCGGAACCCCAATCTCTCCGTCCGAGATGTCCCAAAGAAGTTGGGAGTGGTGCCTCCAATCGTGGATAGAGCTAATAAATGAGCTGGACTGTTGACTTACAGGAAAGTGGTGACTCCAAATCGCGAAAACACGTCAGCCAAAGCACGATCGCGAAAGTTGTACACGACGATGCTGGCGAAGTTTGCTTGCGTGGTACAGGAAGATAAAACTTACGTCAAGGTGTACTTTAAACGGCTTCCTGGACAGGAATTTTATACGGCAAACGGACGGGGAAAGGTGGCAGATATTTTCAAGCACATTAAACTGAACAGGAGGCAGGAAATACCATCACCTTGTCGGAGTCCTATGCTTATTTCAAACGAGTCCGATAACGCACCCGATATCTTCACGTAACACTGTACACCATCCATCGTAGCCTTGATCGTTCTGGTCAGTTTCCCTTGAAAAAGGTTCTCTTCCATAATCTTTCATAGCTCTGCACGATCAATAGTATCGTATGTGGCCATGAAGTTGATGAATAGGCTGTGTGTAGGGACTCGATATTGGCGACAGTTTTGGAGGATCTGCCACAACGTAAAGATTTGGTCAGTTATCGATCACAAAACTGGCTTGATAACTTCCCACAAATCAGCTTGCTAGCGGTGATAGACGACGGATGATAATCTTGGGCAGCACTTTGTATGCCGCGTTGAGAACAGTGATCGCTCGATAGTTCACACATTCTAACTTGTTCCCCTTCTTGTATATTGGGCATATAACTCCCTCTTTCAACGCCTCCGATAGTTGTTCTGAATTCCAGATCCCAGCTGTCAGTCGATGCAGACAAGTCGTCAACTTATCCAGGCCCATTTTTATAAATTCCGCTCCGATGCCATCCTGCACAGTTGCCTTGTTATTCCGAAGCTGTTTAATAGCATCCTTAACTTCGCTTATCGTGGGACTTGGCACGTCACCCTCGTTCACCATACCTATGAATCAATTCCTTCTGCTGGCTTAGTATTCTGCCTCTGCGCCATTCAAGTTTTCATCGAAGTGCTGCTTCCACCTTTCAATCACTTCACGTTCATCTGTCATTTCGGCTTGCGGCACAAAGCCTTTCCGGGATACGTTGAGCTTCTTGTAGAATTTACGCGTATCTTGAGTACGATACAACTGATCCATTTCTTCGCACTCCAATTCCTCCAGGTGACGCTTCTTATCCTGGAAGAGATTAGTTTGCTGTCTTCGCTTCTGTCTATATCGCTCCACATTTTGACGAGTCTCTTGCTGCAGCATCAACGTCTGCACTGCATTTTTTTCAGCTAGAACCGTTTGACACTCTTCGTCTAACCAATCGTTCCGCCGATTTCTTCCCACAAACCCTACTCCACGCCGCGTCGAAAATGGACATCGTGCGGCACTTTGTGGACGCCTGGTACGACCGTTTCGGCATCACCAACATCTTGGCACTATTAGACAACAATCAGAGCATCGAAAGAAAGCCCGGTTCCGGAAGGCCGACGATCCTGAGTGACAAGAAGCTCCAAAGGATGCTGAAGAGGACGACCGAGGGAAAAGTGGCTACATCGATGCCTGCGCTTGGCCAAACAGCGAAAACAAGAACATACATCTCAAGAAGCGGAAGTCGCGTCACTGGTTTCGGAGCTGCAGGCAATAACCGGTGAATCGTGACGTGACGGTGGTGATGGACGACGGGACCTATCTCACTATGGATGGCAACGACTGGCACTTCGTATTTTACCTCCTCCACGAAGGAAGTGAGCTCCGAGGTGAAGTTTACTTCACATACCAAGTTCCCCAAGAAAGTGCTGCTGTAGCTGACAATCAGCGACAAGGGGATGTCAAAGTCGCTCTTCTTTTGCACCGGACTGGCCGTGAACGGAGAAATTTATAGTACGAAATGCCTGCCGGAAGTTGCGTCGTTCATCCACAAATATCATCTGGCGTCGACCCACTACTCGAAGCGATCGGTAGAGGGGATGGAGTGGCTGAATATCGATGTGGTACCCAAGTCGGTTAACCCGCCCAACGTCCCCCAGCTGCGTCCCATCGAGAATTTCTGTGCCAACCTGAAGCGTAAGATCTACTCCAACAATTTTGTCGCGAAAACTGAGGAGGAATGGATAAATAAAACGAAGAAAGAACTCAAAAACATGGCTACACGCATGTTTTCGTCCGCCATGGCGAATGTTCCGGTTAACTGCTGGAAGGATTTTTTTGAAACTTAGCTTAAATAATTACCTTTCATGGGAAATTTATGGAAAAGCAATTATCTGTTTTAGCTTTTTCGTATATCTCCATCCGAAAAAAAAAGTCCATTTTTTTAATGCAAACGTTATTTGGGTAATGAGTATGAAGTTTTAGCTCTTGTTCAGCGCTTTAATTTTTATTTTTTGGGATGAATAAATTATTCCCGCTCATCTCAGGAGCAACACCATCATGCATGCGAGTACGATAAGAGAAAAGCAGCGATTGGCTGGTCTTCACGAATTCATTTCGTGTATTATAGGAAAGGGTCTAATGATAGCATTTCATCAAATAATAGAGAATACAAATGATTCATACAATTTACGAGACATTTTTTCTATGTACAAAATCCATGTTTACGGAACGTGTGAAAACTAATTTACGAAAATAAATTTTCAGTGTATCAAAGTACCATAGTAATCTTTTTAAATGGGTCAGACTAGTAATCCTCAAAGTACAGAAATATGAGGAAACTCAATCCAACGTTTTGGCAACGGCGTTTGTTTTGTTTACAAAGGCTGCCAACACTCCCACAGAGTAAATTGTTACAGCTTTGTGTGTGACTTCATCGTTGTCAGCTTCCATTGTTGTTTACTTATATAACGTACAAGTGATTTGTTATGATTTCCTATAAAATTATCAACTATGAAGTATATTGCAAAGTTTTGTACTATCCGCGGAAGTGTTAAATCATCAAATTGCGTCAACTTCCGATTTCTTAAAAATGCCGAACACCGGATTTTCCCCTCGTAGAGTCTATGCGGCTGTGTAGTGTATGTGTAATGTGAAAGCCATTTGTTTGTTTCTTGTTGCGAGCATCATTTCGAGAAACGCAGTTTTATTTTGTGAAAAAGGTGCCAAAATCATGAAAATGCCCGCAGCTACCGCGATTTACTAGGATGGAAAACAAGAGCATACGGACGGAGAACAGCACTCTATGGACATTGGTCGAGACCCATTCCGTGAATTAACGCCCTAAACAAAGACCTCGCAATACGTTCCGATCAAAATTTGAACTGTATCTCGCTCAACACAAGTTTTTGAGTCACCAACACCTCCTCTATGCATCTCTAAAGCCGACATGTGTTCAAAGTGGCTCACTTTATAGACGATTGTGAAGACAAATTAATTAAACCTTTCTAGGGCCATAAATATTTTGAAAATGTTCTATTGAAAGATGTTATGACCACTTGAGAACCACCATAAAACCTATATGCTGCCATCAAAACCAGCATAGGGCTAAATGGCCACAACTGTCGAACTTCACGACGATGTCGTGGTTGGTTTTTGTTGTTCTGCTTTGTTCGATTCTCTGCTCTTCTGATGCATTCAAAAGTAAATAATATCTAACAAAAATGTTCTAGTGTTGCGGAACTATTGTTTGATCGTAAAATATCTAGAACAAATTGAGTTCTTATAGCTTAAATATCATGCTCCAAATCATATGCACATTTGATATTATGGTGAATATTGGCACAATAAGAGCCGAAAATTAATGCGCCTCGGAAATTATCCGAGTTTACAACAACAAAAACAAAATTGAAAGAAATATATTCGATAAATTAATCATGAAACTCCTGAAAATTGATGGCATTCAATGAGGTTATCTAATAAAATACCGAAGTTGGTCTCTGATCTACAGTTTAATGTATCACTTTTACAATTTGGTGATATTTCAATTATTTCGTATATTTCAATGTGGTGATTGGAAGAAATCACAGTTTTGCCAAAATGCCAATTTATCTTCACAATGGCTACTATAAACTATTTGGTCATTTAGTGACTTCCTTCAATGCCAATTTGTCATTTAATGCATTTACTGGAGGCAAAATGATTTAACATGCGTTTTCAACTGACCATTGTAGGATAATATGAATGAGTCCTGAAACGACATTTCAAAACAGCATTTAACGAGTTTACAAAGTCAAAATAAAACCTTTGATAGGATTAAAAGGAATTTTAGAAGTCAAGTTTTTGAGATCGTTGTAAAGAAGCTGTGTAGGTTCTTATAAACCTGACTAAAACTTGAAACCTTTTGGCACTTCTTGCTGCCATAATAAAGCCGAATTGATTTCTAGTGGCTTTCATAAAACTTTAATAAACTTAATAAAGCTGGCTGATTTTTGCAATGTTACTTGGGATCTCCTGTCTGAATGAGTCGAAGTGATTTGAATGTGGAAACAAAAACGTCTGGGTTTTAGCTGCATTAATACAGATCTTCCAACTGTTGAAGTAATCGGACAGAGAATTGAGGCCCACCTGTAGTTTTCCAGTCAGAGCACGTATCACTCGACCCTTGTAGATGATGGAAGTGTCCCCGCAACATCGATAAAAACCACCGGCAGGGGAGGAACATCTAACGTGAAGATGTTGAATAGGATAGGGCCTAGGAGGCTACCCTGCGGAACATCAGCATCAACGATAAACGTTTCAGAATGAAAATTGTTTAGGAAGACCTGGAATGATCTGTCCAACAGATAGTTTTTGATGATTTTAACCAGATAGATCGGGAAGTTGTATCGATACAGCTCAGCTTAAACACCAGACCATCATGCCAGACATTCTCGAACGGCTTTTCAACGTCCAACAATGCCATGACCCAGAAATATCCGATATTATACTACGTTTTATCTACATTATCGAATACAGAGAATAATAAAATATTACATTATCTCCGGGGATAAGGTGCGACTCAAATCTCTTTGAGTGCAGCACGCGCTGCTACGAGACAGCACATTAAATTTCAAAGAGACGTGAAAGTGCAGTCTGTACTCCCGTGCACCCTTGTTGTGCCGTGCGCTCAAAGCCGCACATCTCATTTTGAATTTGCTCTCGTCTCTTTGGGTGCTAACGATTGCACTCTCCCTTGTCGTCTCTGTGCAAACACAAGTGCAAAAAACAGACACGGCGGCATGGGCCGGACTAGTATGTGAATAAGGATTTTAATAAAATTTTCCCTCTATGAACCCATACAATGCCTTTTTGTTACTAGCATCAAAACTTTTCATTTTGCTACCATTTACCAAAGCATGAGCCAAAGCACAGAGTAAAGCACTGAGTAGAGCACTGTGCATTACTCTTTGTCTCTGAAAGAGTAGTGCATGTGCGGCTATCTGTCTCTCGTGCTGCTACGAAATCTCTCGCACTTTCGTTTTGTGCGCTCTTCTGAAACAGGAGACGCACACTTGAAATTGGGTGAAGCACTTGCCTATTTTGCACTACTCTGTGTTTTTCGACAATCCTGCTTAT
>JASCZW010011329.1:0-32434 GCA_034211315.2 Aedes japonicus | reverse complement strand
CACCAACAAAACTAAAATCGGTGCACAAATAGCTCAGTATGTAATCGGAGACTAAACTGTTTGATTACTATTATAATGGGCCTTCAAGTACTGTTTCGTTCATATCTTCGTAACGAAATGTCCGAATGAAAAAAAATCAATAGCGTTCTATGGGAATGTTGTAGCTTCCATTTGCCGTCAACAGAACTGAAATCAGGTTCACAGATGGCTGAGAAACCGATGTGACATTATTTGTAACGCACACACACATACACACACACACACACACACACACACACACACACACACACACATACATACACACAGACATGTGCTCAGTTCGTCGAGCTGAGTCAGATAGTATGCAGACTCGGATAAAAAGTCGAGTTTTCAAGCGATCTTAATACCCTTCTATTGATGTAAGAAGGGTAAAAGACACGTTTTGAAAAAACTCTAGGATGGACGCTCTTATAATAAAAAAGTTTTCCGAAGAGCGAACTTTGGTGCATATTTCAAATTTTGGTTATTCATTATTATAAATGAAAATTAATTATACAATATGATTTTGGAGATCATTAAAAACAATAATGATCATCATGATAAATCACCTGAACGCAACCGTTTTCGAGATTTTTCGGATTTTATTTCAATAGAATGAAAAAACATAAGAAAATTCGCTCTTTTCTTAAGTTAATCGAGATTTCCACCAGAAATGATAAATTTTCCAAGATCTTCATATTATAACGTTCACATTACTCTAATGTCCTCTTTTCTTTTGATATCAGGATGATAAGAAGACTCATTTGAAAAGAACAAGATAAATAGCACTATTGTTTTAATATTGCAATCAATATATTTATAATTGTTTTATGGCTGTATCGGTCCGGCCGCTCAGAGAATGAAGGGAGCGAATTTGCTAAAGCGATGAAAGTAACAGCGAGATAGATGTCGCAGGGGCGACAAGTGTGAAATGGACAGATGATGAAATTATGCGGAGGGTCATATAGAAGAAGCATATTAATCGAACTGCTGACTATTTTGCCAAGCTCCAACGATGTTAGAGGTCGGGTGTAGTGTGTGAAAACTACACTCCGAACAGTTCGGTGATGTAGCGATGAAAGTAACACATATTGTTTAAGGTAGGTAGACAAATAGCAGCTATAACGTATGTCAGGTATATCTTCTCATAAAAAAAACAGCTAATGTACGCTGCCTGTAAACTACCAGAGATGTTTTATACCTGCATTTCCAAAGGTACCACAGCCAATATATATGCTCATACATAGTCGCATTCATCAGTAAAATCTATCTGAGTGAACTGAAAATGGAGTTTAACATGAAGAAGTGTTGTATGCCGTTTCCCACTAAACGGTGCTCAAAAAACCTTCGTAAATTAACCGAACAAAATGTCAAAAAACTCAAGTTTATGGGCAAAACACATTTGGACACTTCTTTGATGATTTGTGATAATTGTCGTTTGCATTTAAATAGAACGGAACAATCCCATGCTGCAATTTCAGACCTAGTGAGAAACCATCAATTACTAACATTATGGATCCACAACCATCTACATCACGGCAAGTAGACTTGTATGGTCTCGAGGAAACGCCATCGGCAATATCATTAATGTCAGTGCCATCTGATAGCAGTGTGCAAGATTATTCAAGGCGCCATAATATTGAGCTATTTAACAAGGGCGTAGCTGGAATCAACGTTTCGCCAATATCGGCTGAAAAAGTTCCTGAACGTAAATTATGCCCGCAAAAAGTTCAAAGATGTTTCAAACGGCATTCGGACACACATATTTGGGGATCAAGCGGAGGAGGATGACCTGGAACAATTGAAAGTGAAAGCAGCCGAATATGACGAAATAATCGCGCAGCTAAAGGACCGGTATGCTGATCCAGAAACTTCGAGGGACGATCAAGTAAGGATACTTTCGGTTTTACCACAATCTTGGACAAATCAAGAGTAATGGCAGAATTTGGAATAACAAACAAGTACATCGTATCACAAGCTAAATTCCTTGCAAAGCACGAAGGTGTTTTAGCTGCCCCTAACGAAAAGCTGGGACACGGTCTGAACCCGGAAATAAAAAACCAAATTTTGCAATTTTACGACAGTGATGAGATTACACGAGCAACCCCTGGTATGAACGACTACGTTTCAGTGAGGAGTGAAGGTAAGAGGTTCATATTCAAAAGCGCCTTTTAGTTTGTTCATTAAGAGAAGCTTTCATTAAATTTCAAGAGATGCATCAAAATGCTGTTGGGTTTAGCTCTTTTGCAGCACTAAGACCAAAGCATTGCAAATTACTTAGCAGCACAGGTTCTCATAACATTTGTGTTTGCACCATTCATGAGAACATTAACTTGATGCTTCATGGTCTTAGAAAATATTCATTCGAGAATGATTATAAATTGTGTTTTGAAGAAATATTATGTAGCTCATCAACTAGAACTAAAAATGTTACCTCCGTGAATGCGAACGATGTCCAGGCTTTTCAGATTTTGAGAGTAGTTTAACAGACAAATTAGAAAAACGTGGTTTAGTTGAAATATCTTTTGAGCAATGGATTTCAACTGATAGATGTAGTTTAGAGACACTTGTTAAACCAATTGATGAATTTATTGCTTATTTTTGTGAAAAGTTGGAACAATTAGTATCCCACGATTTTGTCAAATCTCAGCAGTCTAGTTTCTTGAGAGATTATAAAAGTTGTCTTAAAGACGGCGAAGTAATAATAATTTGTGATTTTTCTGAAAATTATTCATTTGTTTTTCAAGATGCTGTTCAAAGTAGTTATTGGAGTAATGAGCAAGCCACTATTCACCCTTTTGTCATTTATTACACGGAATCTGGAATACTTAAAAATATCAGTTTCATTGTTATCTCAGAAGTGTTGAAACATGATACGATTGCGGTGCAGGTGTTTATTTCAAAACTAATAAGCTTTTGCAAACAAAAATTAAAGTAAAGAAAGCTACGTTTATGTCTGACGGGGCAGCATCCCAATATAAAATGTCGTTTTGTTATGTATCACATGAAGAGTATGAACAGGGGGTAGCAGAATGGAATGAAATTTACCGACAGACTAAAACGATTGCAGGTACACAAAAGTACCACTCATTCGTTCCAATTTCAGAAAACGAAGTTTTTGTAAAACTGTTTTCGAATGACGAAGAAGGCAGGATTCATAATATATATAAAAGCAATCAATAGTTTATATAATGTTTATGTAATATTATCAATGACCGAGACTAATAAATGGTATATATAAATATAAATCCAACCATAATTCATTATTTTTGTCTTATAACTTTAAGTGAAGCTTTTTCAATCGACGAGCTGTTAAGAGTAAGTAAGAGGCACATACATGTGTTTTAAAAGGCTAAAAACACAAGAGAAACAATCGTTAGCTATTGTTGTTTAATATCACGAGTAATTTATGAAAAGGGCGTATTTTTTGAGGTTTTGAAATTTTATTGAAAGAAAATCAGAAATATCTTGAAAACGGTTGCGTTTACGTGGTTTATCATTATCATCATTATTGTTTGTAATGATCTCCAAAACCATATTGTAACATCAAAATTTATTTATAAGAATGAATAACCAAAATTTGAAATATACACCAAAGTTCGCTATTTGAAAAACTTTTTTATTATAAGAGCGTCCATCCTAGAGTTTTTTTCAAAACGTGTCTTTTTCCTCAAATTTCCATACAACAAATTAAAAAAATATTAAAAATATGTTTTTTTAGATATTTTATTTTTAGTAATTATTTTTGATTTTTCTTGATGAAAAAAAAATTTTTTTTTCTGTGTATATTTTTTAAGAAAGGCTTTTTAGTTCCCTACAATTCCCTTATATAAAGTTTTTCTCTAAATGTAATGGTTTTTGAACTACGATTTTTCAAGTAAAATGTTGGAAAAAACACATGCGCCCATCTCAAAAGTTACTCTTGAACCCAAATTATCTTAACACCAGTGGAATTTTTTTTTTCCAACGTACCGGACTCATGTGCCAAGTTACATCCAAATCAATGATGATCGGGTATGATTTTTGGGATTTCCGGCACATTCTGGATGGAATCCCTCTGTTTATTCAGCCTCGATGATAACATATTCAATGATCTAAAAATGAGAACCAATTTAGTACAATCCTTTGCTCGGGTAAAGAGTTGCGTCAACAGTGGTGATATCGATCCATAGTTGCTCCACCGACACACTACCAGGAGAATTTAGCACAAAAGATTTGAGAATCGACCGGACAGCCTCAACATTTTGATCCCAGCAAGTCTTAGTGGCAAGAAGAACCAAGAAGATTGAACTTTCATTCCAGCATGTCTTAAATAGTTGCACCTTGAGACTTAATATGTTTTATGAATTTCCTTCATTTTGGCAAGATACCAAAGTTTCAGTAGAATTCGTTTTTTGCTATGGTACTGCGAGTGCGTCAGTTTTCGAATTATTATTAATAATTATCTCATTCTTATTTTTCTCGTCTGCAAAAGTTGTGAGAATTTGTTATCTGCTTCATTCTCATCAAAAACGGTCTAGAGTCTGCCTGGAGTTCAATCGAATCGTCGCTATGGGGGCGCATTGTAGCCCATGAAATAGCCCATCTTCTTGGATTTTTTTTTTTTTTTGTAAAATCATTTTATCAGTAATAAACTCATATTTCAGTAAGCTTTTCCTAGGAAGAAACAGGAAAATATATTGTACTAATGAGCTCATTAAAATGAAAAATATTGTTGATCAATTAATAGAGAAAATCGATCAGTTTCTTGAAGGGCGTATCATACCTCCAGTTATCCCACACGGAGCTTAATCAAATATCCCAACAATCTATTATCCAGCAGTTGAGTCGATTAACAATCAACTTACCCTATCTGCCCGTCTCGTCCACATTTTGCCTGACTGCACGTTCTATGTTGTATCAAAGCCGGAAATTTAAATCCCCATCAAAGTCACCTGCCAGCGGCACATTTACCTATCATACGCATATGATTGATGGGTATAAATTTCGGATTATAGTGACATGAAATGGCATGAACGGGGGGGGATTTGAAACGGCAGCATAATTAATCATCAATTAAAGAGAGATTTGAGCAATAAAAAATGAAAAAAGTGCCACTAAATTATTAAGGCCTGTGCCAACAAATAATGTGTGATCAGCATTAAAAAATTAGGAATGAGCAATAAAAGATGAAAAGATCTTCGGATAATCTAATTGTGACCGGTAAATCTATCAAATAAAGCAACAGCTATTAGTATATGTGCAATTAAATATGGCAGTATTTCCGCCAAATTATGTAATTTGAGCACTAAACTATTCGCATATGTCTTTCAATTTTATTGGATTTTCCCATAAAAACAGTAAAATGAGCAATGGATATTTATATGGTTATTTATTTATCCATTGCTCATTTTACTGTTTTTATGGGAAAATCAATAAAATTGAAGAGACATATGCGAATGGTTTGGTGCTCAAATTACGTAATTTGGTGGAAATACTGCCATATTTAATTGCACATATACTAATAGCTGTTGCTTGATTTGATAGTTACCGATCAATTAGATTATCGAATCTTTTCATCTTTTATTGCTCATTCTAATTTTTTAATGCTGATCACACTATTTGTTGGTACAGGACATAATAATAGTGGCACTTTTTCGTTTTTGGTGCTTTTCTGAATTACTAAGTGCAGGTAAATATTTTAGTCGATTTGAAACTATCCAAACATCAATTAGAGTTCTTCCTCCGCTTGATGGTGAGATTTGGAATGTGGATGCAGTTCTGAACCTAGTTTGTGTTGTTTGTCTGTTAGACTTTGTATTAGGTTCTCTCATTCTGGTGAATGTCAAACAGTGGGAGTAAAATGTTCAACGAACCTTAATGTTGATTAAAAAATATCTGCTTTGCAAATATGTGAAAGTAGGAAATTAAATTTCTCCTGTTACTTTTACATACCCTGTCTGACCGCGGGCAGATGCGTCGTGTAACAGTCTCACTGGAATAGAGTCAGTTTTTTCGTCAGCGTTAGTTTTGCTTTACGTTCTCAGTTTACTGTTCGTTTCCAGGAAAGTCAGTAGGAGCAAATTAGTTTTACAATCTAACATCGGCATTCAAAGTATGCAAACAAGTTTTCCAACTGTAGCTCTTTGAACAGTTCAACAATTGGTAAACGGATGTTTAATGCTTTTGCTTTTCATATCTGTTTGTGGTTGTGCATTTTGAAACAACTCAAAGAAATGCAAGACGTAATGCTCCACCATCGTGCAATGATTTGCTTTGCCTAGCCATCTGTGGTTGAGAAGTTACGAAACCTTCCTATACCAAACGGGCTTCCTTCTATCTTCAACCAGTTTGTTCAAAGTTGACTAAAGACAGAATGTAGCAATGAAGTACACGTGATTCTAGAAGGTTGGAGGTTACAAGACATTGACTACATGTTTGAGTCTTATTCAACGTAACACTCAAAGCTACTTACTACTTAATAAAAGTACTAAAGTTTTATATTTTCAGAACGTAAAATAAAAGTTTATAAAAGTTTATTGTTTCCTCTCAAATCACTCATTAGAAACTAAGGTAAAAAAATTTTAATTGCAAAATAACACAAAAACATTGCCGTTGCATCCTAGTCGATAAATTTTGCTTTTCATTTTGGACATGTTACCTGATTACGATTCTAAAGCAACTGAAAAAATGCTTAAGGATAGTATTTCCTTGAATTGAAATTACACCTTTGATTCGACTTTGGTACAAAACCATCCATGCTTGAGATGACACGAATAAGAAATCTTCAGTCGTAATTTAATTTCCCCTAATCAAATTTACCCACAAACCAAAACCATCCAGCCCAGCCCATTGAAGAGCACATTTACTATCATTTGCGTCAGCCAGACTCGACATACGGTCGTCTAATTCCACCATCCAAAATAACCCCCTCCATCCATATGACGCCAAAGGTCGCCCGATCTAATCTGCTGACACCATAATGTGTGCCATCATCAAACAGACACTTGCCAACCACCGACTAAATAGACATTAAGCGCGAACAGGAGGAGGAAAGTGAAAGCAAAACTTAGACGATTTACCTTTTGATGCAAAATCTCATTAGTTCCGAAGCTGGTAAAATTTAATTATCTATCATCTCAGCCACTCACGTTTCTAGGGTAAAATCATATGTTGTATCTGGGACATTGGGACTTTACCATTATTTCGTGTAAAAATATTGGTTCTAGATAAGCTCATACGAATCGAAATTATTTCAAAGAGTTTCTTATTATAGAGATATCGTTCAATATTCAGTTTCTGCAAGTGACCGAAAACTCATTGAATTCCAAATAGTCCAGACTTTTTTTAATGAGTTCATTTATGTGTTTCTCATGCATTTATATCACCGACAAACCGACATGAATCTCAGCCTTCACTATTGGTCAAAAAACCATAACAACCGATACAAATGTGCAGCGACCCAATCTGTCAAAACCTATGTAATCATTTTATCTAGATCAAAAAAATGTGTCCAGAATTGCTCAAACATGAACCTTCTTAGTTCCCAAGTGTGTTCCTGGCTTTATTAAACGTTCTCAACGAACACGAAGATAGATGCCAGTAATATGATTTGAACAGAAATGAAGAAATGTTCTATTATCATTCATGTTGGTTTGTCGGTGTTTATACTGCCACCTGGATGTGGGTCCACTAGTGTATCGTCAATAAATCGAGAAAGATTTTTCATTGAAGCCTAACTGACAAACGTAAACAATGGCTTTTTCCGTAAATTTCGCATGATTCAAAGGCTACCCATGTAAGTCTTAAATTCTATCGGATAGCACAAGTAACAATTTATGTTTATATCCAGCCGTATAGTTTTTTTTGATAAAACTTTTTTTTTTGGTTTTTTTTGATAAAACTACATTCAAAACTGTTTTGTCTACCAGCACGTCCTCTATGCTTCTTTAAAGCCAAAATTTGTACAAAATAGCCCACTCTATAGACAGTTGTGAGAACAAGATAATAAAACCTTTATAAGGCCATACAGATTTTGAAAATGTTCTAGTGAAACATGTTATAATCATTTGAGAGCCTTCATAAAACCTATTGGCTGCCATGAAGACCAGCATACGGCCAAGCGGCCACAACTGTCAAACATCACTGCAATTTAATCTTAATTTTACTTCAATTTTGCAAGCAATTTCGGTAACAAGAACCGCAAAATAAGTAATTATTGATTGCGTTTTCCCTTCTTTCGAACAATACCGAATTTTTGGTAATCCACGTTTAAGATGAAACTCCCTTGAATCCTTAGTATTCAACATGCATGTAGTAGTGCAAACATTTTTTTGCTCTCATATGATAGTATTGGTGCATCATGAAGAAAACGGTCATGGTTGCCAGTAATTTAATTAATTTTTCTTTGTGGATTACAGTACATCCATTCAATTATTCCCTACAATATTTACATTTTTTAAGAACCATAAAACCTCAAAATAAGAATCCTTTTTGAACATTAAGGGAGTCTGGGGCATAATTAGCAAGCTAAATATTAAGCCATCCATCTATATAAATATAAATATTGAAATCCATAGAATTTGATTCGAAAAACATAATTTATGGAGCATTTATCAAAATTTTGCATTGAATGCGTTGAAAAATGCTACTTGAATTTCAATTTTTTCGTCACTCATTTTTTGGCATGCAAATTAGAGCTCTTCTGTAATTCCTTGCTCTTAGGGAAAATAAATAAATAAATAAATATTTCCAAATAGTGTCTCCTTACAGAACCATAGCCGCGGTTACCCGGATTCCCGGAAACCAGATGCACTCAAATGGATATAGCACATTTTTTTTTCCATAAAACGAATGAGATTCTGCATCCAACAGTGCTCAAAAATTGAAATCGGTCAATAATTACCAGAGTTACAATCATTTGAATTTGGTGGGTACCCAGGTAGCCTGTGGAACACTTAGAGGTGTTTTTTTGTCGAACACATATGGGTTAATATGCACCTATGAGCCTGTGGAAAAACTGCATCAAGTTTCGTTTTTTCCGCAGAGATATATCCTTAACGAAAAAGGAGGATCAAGTCAACCCAGACTCCCCTACCCCTGGCTCGTGCTTCCAAGGAAAAGGAAGGCTGTTTACCTTTTCTTTCCAAACAACAAATAAATCAACAAGCAATTGCAAAGCAAATCAAAAACACACTCACCATCGGATTCGGAAATACGACCAGGATTTTCAAAACCAGTATCATTTGGGCCAGGTATAGGAACGTCATTTGGAGAGTCGGAAGATTCGCCGGCAGATTCTTCTCCGGAACTTATTTTTCGATGAAATTCAGCATCAGTTGACGGTGAAGTGAAACCACTATTCCACAGGTTTTCGAATGTCCACGATAAGGGATCAACTTATCACTTTTTTAGCCCGTTCAGGCAAAAAAGCCGCTTTTCTTCTTTTAGTAAGATGCGGCATTTTTTACTTCGCTAATCAAAACTTTTATCAGTCCAGCACACTCGCGCAAACAGTTGCTGACAGCACTGCGCTCTGCTACGCTACGCACAGCTGAGTGTAAATTAGAAAAAAGCAAAACGCGCAGTTTTGAGACCGGCTGCTGAATTTTTGCACCATTCTCGTTAATTAAACAGATTTTTCGTCCACTGTTTTCAAGAGCGCGATGAATATTAATCGGTTGCATTGCATTTAAAATTCATTGCATTTATTTTTCCACATTTTTATTATTTCTTATACTTCAATATGGCGATTGAAAGAAATCACAGTTTTGCCAAAAAGCCAATTTATTTTCGCAATGACTACTTTAAAACTATTTGGTCATTTGTGTCTTCACTCAATGACAATTTTCCGTTAAATGCAGTTAATGGAGGCAAAAAAGGTTTTAAAATGCTTTTTAATTGACCAAAATCAGATAATGTGAATGAGTCCTAAAAGGACATTTCAATACAGAATTTTACGAGTTCTTATAGTATAAATAAAGCCTTTAATATTAGTAAACGGAATTGGAGAAAACAGGGTTTTAAGATCGTAGTAAACAAGCTGTGTAAGTTCTTGTAAACCTGACTAATGTATGAAACCTATTGGCACCTCTTGGTGCCATAATAAAACCGAATTGATTTCTAGTGGCTTTCATAAAACTTTAATAAAACAAAATAAAACTGGATAGTTTTGGCAATATTACTTGGGAGGGGAATTCTTTCTTTTTGCAATGACCGTAGTAGATCGATTATGCGAGTTTGACGAGAAATTTGCAGAAACAGCCATTGTTTACGTTTGTCAGTTAAAGCCCGATTCAAAGTAAATTTGGACGCATTCAAGTGATCGTAACTCAATTTGCCACTTCTTTACGACATCCTCGAAGTTTTCGCTTGACCATTGCCCAATATTTTTCGATTGGTAGTCGGGGCAATTCGGATGATTAATCTTTTTGGCGATGAAATTAACATTGTTTGCAGCATACCATTCTAGTACCTCCATAGAGTAGTGACAACTAGCAATATCCGGCCAAAACCTAACGTTGGTCTTGTGTTGTCGAATGAAGGGTAAAATCCGGGTAAGCCTTTGTTGTTATTGTGTAAGATGTGACAAAAACCTTGGTTTTAAGGCCACAACTGCAGATTCCTTTCCGAATCATTAGTTGCCGAGCAAACTTATCAGCAAAAACAAATTTATACCTGGAAGAGACATCCTCACGACCAGTTTCCAGGTTTAATTTTCGTCCGGGGATTTGTTTATAACCAATGTTTACATATGTTTCGTAATCCATTAAAATACAGCCATCAAATTTCGTCAAAACTCGTTCGTATAGTAATCGTGCTCGCTTTTTTGCCATTAAGTGTTGTTTCAGGGAGTGATTCGGATGTTTACTGGCACAAAAAGACTTATATCAACAATCAATATGCAACAAGCGATTTGATATTGGTTCATTGTTGTAAAACCCCTTGGTCCGAAGTACACCTTGCAGCCTGCACCTTACTATACATATTTGCGCCTTTGTTTTGATTTGCTGTGTTATTTTGACAGAATATTTGAGAGTGTGTTCGTGTGAGTTCATTATAAGGGGTGCATTATTGAGCTTGGGACCGAGCTTGGGACGATGTTCTAGTACTGACTGAGCCAAGAAAAAAATCGTTTTTGTATGGGACCTACTGGTCTTAGAGTTAGTCTATGCTTATATCCTTCTCTTGAAAGGATGTTACGCACGGTGGAAAATTTGGAAATTGCGGCCTTCATTAACAAACACCACCAGAAGGACAATGTCGTGTTCTGGCCGGATCTGGCGATGGAGGGTTTGACGATACCAGTCGTCCCCAAAAACGCCAACTTTCTTCCCTTCCTCCACGAAACCTAGCTGCGTCGAATTGAAAATTTCTGGACGAACTGTTATAACCTGTAAATTTGTAGAGTTTACTGTATTTTAGCTGTAATCCATCTAAAGACACGAATGCAGTGATAACAGAAGCGGAACAGCGATGGCAGCGGAAGAGCCCTATCTGACTAAACCTGTTTGTCGGACAGAAAACCGATTAGATTCAATTGATGAGATTGATTGCTATTGGACATATTGACGTCATTTGCGACAACTGTCAAACTTGCCGTTTCCGTTCCGTTTCCGTCCACATAACTGTCTTAACAATGATAACGGAAACGAAACCGCAAACGACAAGTTTGACAGTTGTGGCAAATTACTTCGATATGTCCAATTAGAATCGGCTTGGATCTAGTCTGTTTTCTTTCCGACAAGCAGGCTGACTCAGATCGGGCTTTGCCGTTTTCCGTTGTCGTTCAGGTTCCGTTATCTGAATGAGTAGGTTTTTTGAGTGGACCAAATCACGACACGCAGATCCCACATTCAGCAGATTAAAGTATGCAGTATATGGAAAATCGGGTTTTCATATATGGTTCATGAGTTTTGATGCTGAGAATATGGTGATGGATTATTAAGGATTTAGGATTTAGTGAATTTTGATGGTAATGGAATTTCGGTATTTATTTCTTAGTGTGTATGTAAATGTATTTTTATCAATTTCAGGCTAAGATTCGTTTGGACCGGATTGAGATATTATTAACTCAACAATCACTAGAGACAGTCCAATGGGGTTGTGTGCAAAGGTGACGTAGGACTACGTAGCAATGTGTAATGGATGTTATTAATTTTAAAGAACCTGTACTATAAAAGATTGGACATTGATCAATTGGATCAAGCGATTACCTGTAAATCCACGCAAAAATCCATTCCAGTTCAACAGGAGACCTGTCAAATGGATGAGATATCGCCTTTTTCCTGATATAGGCTTTCTCATTATTTAATGCTGGAAAATTGACTCTTTTTTCGAAATTGTGTTGGCCCTGAAAAGGGCTGATGGTCGCCTGCGATGGAACATCACGATAAATGGTGCGATACGAACGGAAATCGAACTAAGATTTCCGGCAGAAACACGATGAAGCACGTCAGGAGTGCACTGAGATCAGATATAGAATCAGATGATGAGAGTGTCACTTTTCCTTGTATGCCATATTTACAGCGACAAAGGCACAGACATTGAATATAAACAGACACACCCAAACCGGTAAGTCTGTAATTCTGTCGTCCGCGTTGGGAAACAACGTTCATATGCACATGATTGGTGGATCTTCGAATTGAAATTGGTTCACTGTTGTATAACCCCTTGGACCTTGAAGCCAGCACCTTGCTGTACATATTTGCGCCTTTGTTTTGATTTGTGTTATTTTGACAGAATATTTGAGAGTGTGTTCGTGTGAGTTCATTATCAGGGGCGCATTATTAAGCTTGTGACCGAGCTTGGGACCGATGTGCTAGTACTGACTAAGCCAAGAAAAACATCTTATTTGTTCGGGACCTTCTGGTCTTAAAGTTAGTCTATGATATCACGCCTGATAAACTTTCCATATTACGTACATCCCATATGAGAAAGTCGCTGACCGAGGTTTTGGATAAAAAGCAAAACATCTCGATGAAATACGAACTTCACTAAATATTACCCTATTTCACTAATATGAATAGCCTGTTACACCACAGCTCTTATACCGCACATTTCTGTTCAACCAGCGGGTGGATAGTCATGGAAAAAATGAATATATTTTTGGCTCAGAAGTAGTAGCACACCGGTCCTAAGCTTAATGATTCGCCCTTCACGCTAAGCTCAGTTTACCCATAATCGCAAAATAGTGCACATACTCATTTATGGATAAAGTAGACTTTACCCATATTTGAGTAAATTAGTATGGGAAAAAATACTCAAATATGGGTAAGTAATCACATACCCATAAATGGGTATGTGCACTTTTCGCGATTATGGGTATTCTTTACCCATATTTGGGTAAACTGATCTTAGCGTATTAATAACGAAACTCGCACCAACACACTCTCAAATATTGGGTCAAAGTAACATAGCGAATCAAAACAACAACAAAGATACAAGTACCGAAAGGAACCGAAAAGCGCAAGAATTATTGCAAGGTGTAGACTGCAAGTTGAACTTCAGACCTAGGGTTTTCTTCAACAGTGAACCATTTTCAAATCGCTAGTTGCATTTTTTTTTCTTGATTATCGAGATTTTCAGCCTCGGGCTGGTTCATCTCCCGTCGTAGTCAGTCAAACACAACTTCTGGGCATTTTCGTAACTTCTCCGGGGGTGAGATTCGAACTCGTGACTTAGGCGTGAGAGGTATGGATGTTAAGCAATATGCCGGGCCGCCCCCTAGTTGCATATTGATTGTTGTATCAATACCGTACATGTTTATCAAAGTCGGCTCAAAATCACTATACTGCCATAGTAATCCTGCAGACAGACGATCGGCATTATCTCATTTACCTGTGTAAGAACATGGTTTCGCACAAGATAGTAAGTAGCAATGGCCAAACATATGGCACCACAAATTTGTTTTTATTGGTGAGGGAGAAAATCAAACTGTCAGATTTAATGTAGCATTAAGTTAACTAGGCGGTGCACTGTGCAAGATGATTCCAACAACAACCAATATGCAACTAGCGATTTGAAATGGATTCACTGTTGTAGAGCCCCTTGGTCCGAAGCATACCTTGAAGCCAGCACATTGCTACACATATTTGCGCCTTTGTTTTGATTTGCTGTGTTATTTTGACAGAATATTTGAGAGTGTGTTCGTGTGAGTTCATTGTTAGGGGCGT
This sequence comes from Aedes japonicus, assembly GCA_034211315.2. Taxonomy (NCBI): domain Eukaryota; kingdom Metazoa; phylum Arthropoda; class Insecta; order Diptera; family Culicidae; genus Aedes; species Aedes japonicus. Next base: position 18,263 of record JASCZW010011329.1, on the reverse strand, counting down.
ATTATTGAGCTTGGGACCGAGCTTGGGACCGATTTGTTAGTACTGATTGAGCCAAGGAAAAAATCGTATTTGTTCGGGACCTCATGGTCTCAATCGCGTTCCGTTGACGTAAATTTGACAGAAAACCTTTGGAAAAACTGTCAAATTCACGCAAACGCATCCGCAACGTATCAATTGTGGGTCAGGCTAAAGAACAGTGTGCCAGCTACGATGTTTTACGCACTACACGAATTTATTACATAACTGGAACTTCGATTTTCAATCCATACCACATGTGTGGCAGCTTTAAGATATAAGTCGAAGCGCCCACTGATGTGGCGGAAGTATGGCATCACATAACATGTCAAAACATCGAGTCCAAGTCATGTGGCGTAAGGCGAACGTCGACAAAATATTTTGGCATGCTAGCAGATGTCACACCTCCGCCACATCAGTGGGCGCGTGGCCTGAGAAAGCAGCAACCTTTCCAATATGTGTAGTTGATTGCCAGATAGAGCAGAAAAATAAAAATTAGAACTGTCAACCATTCGGAACATTACGCGAACACTGATAACATAGTAGACACACTAAAATAAAATAGCAAAGGAGAAAAGTGTGCTGGGCGATCCACCCCTTACCCAACCCCCAATCATAGTAAAATTAACTATCAAAGTTTTTTCTCGTGTGAAGACTACTTAGGCATAGGCATCGTAATAGGCTATGATTGCACTCTGCCACACAATCATACTAATGGTAAAAATTGTGCCTGGTATCGGACGCTCTCAATAAATAACTGTGGAAGGGCAGTTAGAACTCTAATTTGCGAAGCAGGCTGTACGCTAATTGTTTTGGAAGCTTGAAATGTCAAACAAGGGGGAGTCTTGCAGACGAGAAGCTCGCTTCACACCATCGAGGCGCATTTGCAGATTCGGTCTGGTAACAGGAATTGTTGTGAGGAAAGCGCCTCCTTGTAACATTGTACGGCTGTGTTTGATTGAAAAACTCTGTGATGCGGAAGCTTTCCAAGGTCACATAATTTCTCATTAAAATCAGACGGGGAGCTCATTTGCATTGGGGTTCCATGGGAATTGGGCGAAAAGGAGAAAGTGCTTCGTGATCGAATCAGAGGAATTTCGGTTCAAAAGTAGAAATTGGTTTTCTTCGGCTAGGATTCCTGTGGTGTGTGTGTGTGTGTGAAGAACGTGTGTGTTCCCTGGAGAATAAACGAATCTCATTAAAATGTTTGCGTATCGAATTCACCCACCCAAAACATCAAAGAATTCTACTGCCTACAAACAGGGGGGCGGAATTTGGGACTTTAAAAATGTGTCTTGATGTGTCGATTGATTGTATGGTAATCTTAATAATCTGACAGAGAGTGTATGCTCACTCTTATTTTACCCCAGATAACTTATTTTACACACGACAGAGATAGATTCCCTTGTCAATTAGAACGAGACATAAGAAACCGTTTAACGTAGGCATCCGGTGGTAACCGATTTTCCATTACCATCATTCCATTAGAATTCATTCATTTGATAACTTGGCTATTTAGCTCTAACCTTCCTTGGGTTTCCATTTTGTGACGAATAAGGTGTTTCGGGTCACATTGACCTGGATTTAAAATTCAACAATGTGGAAAATTTATTCGACCAAATTTAAAGTCTTTGCAGTCAAAATGCTTAGTTGAGTCCCAATTTTTAGTTTCTGGTAAGTAGTGACCTTTAAAACCCGATTGGCCATAAGGAATCTGTGCCGAAAGAGGACATGTTTTGCCACGAACCGTGAGGTGGCGACAAATTTTCATCGGAAAATACCTTTCGAAGGCTCAAACTTAATGATTTTTTATAAGTACCCAGGTAACCAATCAAGCAGGTCCAAAGCGTCTTTACGCGCAGCCTATCAAGCATTTGGGTTGCCGTAAATGCAACATAAATGCCACTTTGGCCCAATATACGGTTGCTTACTGCAATGCTATGATAATGCTTCATTAATGCTAATTTGCATTCGAAATGCTAATTACAGGCTACAAGACATATACATAGCATTTAAAATGCAGCTTACAACCGATAGCTTTCAAGATGCTGATATAATGCTAATATAATGTTTGCAGCATCTGAAATGCAGATTAAGGGTTGATTTACTGCATATGTTAATGCTTATTGATTACCTGGGTAAGGAGGTGTATCGAATATAAGCTATCCACATACATTTGCGTTGTACGCATGTATCTGGTGATGGTTTTTTATGCTCTGAACACTGCATGCTGTGCGTTTGACTGTCAGCTTTCTTTTGTTTACTTGTTTGTGCGGTTCAAATTCTGCGTTTTCAAAATGTCGCGTATTGGAAAGGAAGTGAAAATTAAGGTTCTGGACACATGGCTAAGTGAGAAGGGTATTACTATGCGAACATTGGCGAAGCGGTTTGGAATTCATCATGCGAGTGTTAAAACCATCATTAATAAGTTTGGGGAATACTATTCTTTGGATGAGCTACCAGGAAGAAGCAGAAAACCCGGTTCTTCCAACCCGAAACTGGAACAGAAAGTGGTATCTCTTATCATGAAGAACAAATCAATGTCAATACGTGGCCAAAAAAGCAGGAACGAGTGTCGGAATGATCCAGCGTATCAAGTGGCGAAACCACCTGAAGACCTACAAGAAGCAGAAAATCTCGAAACAAAGTGCAGAACAGAAGAAGCGAGCAGCAACAAGGGCCCGGAAATTGTATTCGCGTCTTTTGCTGCGTCCGGATGCATGCGTTTTGATGGACGATGAGACCTATGTAAAGGAGGACTCAAAAACCCTTCCAGGTTCACAATACTTTACTGCCGTCGTTGGGGAGGATGTTTTTTACGTCCCAATGAGTTAAAATAGTAAACAAGGAAAGCTATGCCAATTGGATCCGATTTGCTGATTCTGGAACTCACGAACTCGATTACTGACCTCGTTACCGAAATTACCGAAATCTAGCAAATTAGAATAATTCTGGTAATAGAGTTCGTGAGTTTTCAAAATCAAAGAAAAGCTGATCCAACTGACATAGCTTTCTTACCCAGGTAACCAATAAGCATTGAAATATGCACTAATTCTGCATCATACTTGCAATTATGATTCTGCTTGCTGTACATTGGCTGTCTGAATGCAGAGCTGTTGTAAAATAGCATACGCAAAGCTACCGTAATGTTAGCTGCCTGATATCTGCATTTTTGTTGCTTGTAATATTATTAGAAGAACGCACTGAAAATGCTTAATTGAAGCTGTTTACAAATCGATAAGTGTCCGAATTTTCGATGCGTTTCATCATCCTCGCTTACTCCTGCATCAGGACTATAATAGTCCTCACTCTGGTGATTGAATCATCTTCATCAAAGTTCTGTAGTTTCATCTGTTATGATGCAGAATTAGTGCATATTTCGATGCTTATTGGTTACTTGTGAACATTGAAATTTATATTGGGCAAATATTGAAACCGTTCCCATTAAACGTAGGTTAGAGGATAAAGACGCGGTATAAAAACACGTCGATCACGAAGCAGCGAGTTCGAATCCCTTCTTAGAAATTGTAAAAACTGCAGCGAATTTGAGTTTCTTCTTTCATAAGAAAAATCGGAGGTCTACAGTACAGGAGAGGAATCAAAAAAATATAAGAGGCAAAACAGGAAAATGAATCAAATCTAAATTTAAGAATGGACTTTTTTCTTCGCATTCTCAATCAAGCATTTAATCAGCATTCTAAAAGCTAAACTCCCCAGCAGCTGAACAACACTTCAACTACTGACATCTAGCTGTCATTTGCAAACGTGACCAATTCATGCTACCAATGAATGACATATTGTCGACATAGACGTCTTCTTTTGGTGGGGTCCAGCATTAAATTGGCCGTGTAGCGGGCCAAAACCTGCCTTTGAATAGCATTATAGGACTACTAACGGGCCCTATTTCTTATTGGTTACCTGGGTAGTTTATCATGTTTACTCATATACGCGCAATGGCGTAGCGTGCGCGAGCGAGGGGGTGGGGGGGCTTGAATAAACATGAAGTATGAGCATATTCCGATGAAAATTTGTATCTGTCACGGATCGTGGCAAAACATACCAGGGAATTGACGTATGGGTGTATAAGCCTTAAATTCTTCTTTTATTTCAATTACGTGACAGACTAAAGAAGTCAACGTTAGCTCTCCTTCCTTAGCAGGAAGAAATAAACTCCTAACATTTTCTAAAGCTTGCTTCAGATAGAATTGGAACAAAAATAATTGCCTGTATTTTAGTTATTTATTATTGAAATCAAGATCTTTTTTTATACAAATGTAGCGTTTTCTTTATACTTTTAAGAAAAAATACGGATAAAATTATTCGTCACGGTTTCGAAGGAATTCTCGATTTTTTCCTGTAACACTCGTTTTAGCTATCTTATTCCACCAGGTCTTCATCTGATTGATGTCCTTGACAACCTTTCCCTTTGCCTTGAGTCTTTTCTTTATGATTGCCCAGTATTTCTCAATAGGGCGGAACTGGGGGCAGTTGGGTGGGTTAAGGTTTTTCGGAACAACCTGGACCCCTTTCTCTGCATACCATTCTTGAACGACTTTGCTGTAATGACAGCTTGCCAAATCTGGCCAAAACATTACGGGATGGTCGTGGGATCGAATGAACGGCAAAATTCGTTTTTGGAGACACTCTTTTTGGTATAGTTCCGACGTCATTGTCATATTTGTAACGAAAACTTTCGGTTTTTTTGCCGCAGCAGCAAATGCCCTGCCAAATCTTGAATTTTCGTGCAAATTTGTCGGCAAAAACAAATTTAAATTTGGCTGGAATATCCCCCGAGCCGTTGCCAAGTAAAATTTTTGACCTGGGATTTGCCCGAAGTCAGCCTTGACGTAGGTTTCATCGTTCATCAGAAGACACCCGTCGAACTTGGTCAGCACCTGGTCGTATAGCTTCCGAGCACGGATTTTGGCCACACTATTCTGTTATATGGTCCGACTTGGCTGATTGCTAGCTCGATACGACTTGATTCCTTCCCGGAGTCGAGTTCTCCTCACGGTACTATGGGCAGCACCGAATTTTCTGGCCAAATCACGGTCCGACAGATTGGGATTCTTCTTAATCGTCTTCAAAATCTTACCACGCAGTTTCCGGTCGATTGGTTTGAGGCTTCCAAATCGTCGTCAATGTTTCCTTATACCGTTTGATAACCCGCCATACGGTATTTCTGAGCAATTTCAGCTGTTTAGCTAGCCTAGATGCAGACCACAATGGATTTTCCAAATAACTGTGCACAATTTTTTTCCCTTCTTTCGGCTTCCATGTTAATTGTTTACAAAGTACAGTCGATTTGCGGAGTGTCAAAAATACATACGTGAAGCTGACGAAATTCCCGATACGTGGGTGCCAAGAACTTCCAAATCTGTCCACCAGAGCGCCACAATATGAGCGAAAGTTAGTTCCAATTCTAAATGAAGCAAGCCTTATCGTTTTTCCTCTTCGAGGGTAAACATTTTTGAAGCGAACGTTGAGGAGCTATTGGGCTCAGAAGAAATCACTTGGCCTTCTAAGACCGCAGGAAGAATTCTGAATTTCCGCCAGAAGTCCATGCCACAAATACAAGGGACATAAAGATAAGGGATCACCCACGTAGGCAAAGTTTTAATTTTTCCGTCAAATTTGAATGGTAGATACAGTTGGCCAATCACATCCAGCTGATCTCCATTTACAGATTTTAGCACTGTCGAATTTCTGGGCTTACGTAATGATTTTTTGGGAGAATAGAATATATGCTATTATTGATCAGTGTCTTACTACTACCACTTTCCAAAAGGTCATTCAACTTCATGTCATAGATCATAATATTTACATAAGGACGGTTATTATTAGGGCAAGGATAAGAAATTTCCAAAACATCCGAACTATTATGATAATGATCATCCGTAACACGTTCCCAATACTTTGGAGGAATGCATGTGCTTTTCAATTAGACTACGCTGTATGATTCAGTGATCGGCGGTTTTCGGTCGCCGATAGGTTGTTCTTTGTAAAAAAAGATGGACAATTATTAGTAGGGTAATGTTGTTTGAGAAGGAAATAATTTCTCATCACCATGAGGCTCTAGGAGTAGACAGCACTTTTTTTGCTAGAACAAAGTTGTTAAGAGAAAGTATTGATAGTTCCATTAGCTCACGGCAGGCTGTGAAAATTGATTAGAAGAAGTATTTGAAATTGAACGGAGGGCATTGTAAGGTAGTATTTCGAAACAAGCACACAATCTTTTGCCAATCATCCCCATGCGGAGTAGGTCAAGGCAGGAACGAATGCACCAACTTGACTGGCAAAAGAATGTGCGCTTGATCGTGCTCATACACTACTGGTAGCTTAAATGGTTCTAACGAACTGTCAATTCACACTCCCAAATCTCCTACATGGAAGAGAAACTATCTCCCGCTCATTTGGATTTATTTTTGGCATACGACTTGGCATTTCGCACTAATCTTACGCCGGCGCGTGAGATTTGTACCTTCACAGAGGATACAATCAAAGCTCACCACAGATAAAGCAACGTGCTCTTTTGTTCGGTGGTAAATAGACAGAGTGAAAGTGTATGCCTGTGATGGGATGGCTTAGAGTGAGTGAATCACTCTCTCTTTTGAACGAGCGCTCTCACGTGCTCCCATCTTTCTTCGTCCATATCCTCTCGCCTGCGATCGCTGCCGCGTACACTTGTGCGAGGACGCGCCAATGTTCTTTCTGTGATTTGAGCTGATGCGGTGTACATATTTTTTTCATAAAATCAAATTAATTAATTACAACTTCTTCTCAGACGCAATTTTATTACAACCAACTGTTTTCGAGTTATAATTTTTTGAAAAATACGCATGACAAAACACATACGCCCTTTTGAAAAAAATGTCTTGAGTCAAAAAATTCCCTTAACCGGTGCAAAATCCATCATCACCAATTCCGAAGACATGTGCAAAGTTTCATCCAAATCGGAGAGGGTCGTGCAAGATTTTGACTTTTTCCGGCTGATTTCATCTGGAAACGCTCCTCTTAATGATGCCGAATGGTGAGAATATTCTCCTACTTCCATTTGTTGGGATGCAACGTTTACTATATTGTTTGTAATTAGTATGTCTTTAATTTCATAAAATTAAATATTTTTTGAACACTTGATGGAATGTTTCAAAGAGAAAACTCCACGTATATCGTGTAGGCCCTATTTTTTATTGGTTTGAGCGATTCGTCGTTGAATTTAGGAAGCAAGATGAGAGTAGTTAGTTCAACCAATGATAGTAGAAAAATTCCACACTTTGTCATTTTTTGGAATCAAATCGCCAAACATTAGAGGGGAATAATGAACAAATAGCATCATTTCTCATTTTGAAATTTGCTGGTTTTATGTGGTCTCGATTTATCATTTTGAAAGTGTTCCTTCTTTCCGTCTCCTTAACGTCGAACATCTGTATTCTATAGTTGACAGTTTATAACGATATTTATAATGTTTGCATCATCTATCTATATATAAAAATGGATTTCTGTCTGTCTGTCTGTCTGTCTGTCTGAACCTCATAGGCTCAAAAACTACTGAACCGATCAGCGTGAAATTTTGTATGGACAGGTTTTTGGGGCCGAGGAAGGTTTTTGTGATGGTTTGAGACCCCTCCCATCTCTGGAAAGGGGGGCTCCCATACAAATGAAGCACAAATTTCTGCATAACTCGAGAACTGATCAAGCAAAGGAACCCAAATTAAGCATGCGGAAGTTTTTGGTGACAATAAATGTTTATATGGTAGTCAGAGACCCCTCCCCTCTCTAAAAAGGGAGGCTCCCATACAAATGAAACAGAATTTTCTGCATATCTCAAGAACTAATCAAGCAAATGGAACCAAATTTGGCATGTGGGGTTTTCTGGAGACAATTTTTTTTTCTATGGTGGTTTGAGACCCCTCCCCTCTCCTAGAAGGGGTGCTGTCATACAAATGAAACTAAAATTTCTTCATAACTCTAGATCTAATAAAGCAAATGGAACCAAATTTGGCATGCGGGGATTTTAAAGGCAATGATTGTTTCTACGATAGTATGAGACCCCTCCTCTCTCTCTGGTAGGGGGGGGGGTCCCATATAAATGAAACAAAAGGAGAACTAATCAAATGGAACCAAATTTGGCAAGTAGAGATTTTTGAAGGCAAGAAATATTTCTAAGGTGACTCGACACCCCTCCGCCCTCTGTAAGAGGGCAAATGAAACACACATTTGTGCATAACTCGAGAACTAATCAAGCATATGGAACCTAATTTGGCATGTAAAGGTTTTTGGAGGAGCGAAATGTTACTATAGAGGTTTGAGGCTCCTCTGCCATCCGGAAGAGGCCAAGGGGGGGGGGGGGGTTCAATACAAATGAAACACAAATTTCTGAATAACTCGAGAACTTATCAAGTAAATGGAACCAAACTTGGCGTGTGGAGTTTTTCGAAGGCAAGAAATGTTTCTATCGTGGTTTGAGACTCCTCCGCTCACTGAAAGAGGGGTCTCTAATATAAATGAAACACGAATTTCTGCATAATTCAAGAACAAATCAAGCAAATGGAACCAAATTTGGCATATGGAGGTTTTTGAAGGAAACAAATGTTTCTAAGGTGGTTTGAGACCCCTCCACCTACTGAAAGGGGAGACTTCCATAAAAATGAAACATAATTTTTAGCATAATTCGAGAGCCAATGAAGCAAATGAAACCAAATTTGGCATGTTGAGGTTTTTGGAGGCAAGAAATGTTTCTATGGAAGTTCAATACCCCTCCCCATTTTGAAGGGAGGGGGGCTCCCATACAAATAAAAAGCAAATTTCAGCATAACTCGAGAACAAATCAAGTAAATCAAACCACTTTTAGCATATGGGAGTTTTGGAGGCTAGATTTCTATATGCATAAAAATGAATTTCTGTCTGTCTGTCTGTTTGTCAGATCCTTATAGACTCGGAAAGTTCTGAACCGACCAACGTGAAATTTTATATGAAGGGGTTTTTGGGGCTGGCGAAGGTTCTTATGATTGTTTGAGACCCCTACTCTCTCAGGAAGGGAGGCTCTCATACAAATGAGGCACAAATTACTTCATAACTCGAGAACTAAACAAGCAAATCGAATCCAAATTGGCATGTGGGGGTTTTGAAGGCAAAAAAACCATAAAGATGCCAGTTATATTAAATTTCCCTTCATTTAGTTGCAAGCGTAGCAGCGCACGCACCGGACGCAGCTATATATGTATTATATGTATAACAATGAATTTCTGTCTGTCTGAACCTTATAGAATCGAAAACTACTAAACCGATCGGTGTGAAATTTTGCGTAGAGGGGTTTTTGGGGAAGGTTCTTATGATAGTCTGGAACCCCTCTCATATCTGGAAGGGTGGGGGCTCCGATACAAATGAAACACACATTTCTGCATAACTCGAGAACTAATCAAGCAAATGGAACCAAATTTGGTATGTGAGGATTTTTGAAGGCAAGAAATGTTTCTATGGAAGTTTGAGACTGCTCCCCTTCCTGGTAGGGGTGGGTTCTGAAAATGAGACAGAAATGTCAACCAAACATGAGAATTATACCTACTGTTATGAAAATTTATATGTAGAAGTTGTTGAGGCCGGAGAAGGTTCTTATGATGGTTCAAAGCTCTTCTCCCGTTTGGGGGGGGGGGGTGGTCTGCACAAATGAATCACAAATTTATGCAAAACTCAAATACTAATCAAGCAAATGGAACCAAATTTGGAATGTGGGGAGTTTTAGACAAGATTTTTTTCTAAGATGGTTTGAGACCTCATCTCTCTGGTGAGAGGGGGGGTGGCCTCTCAAACAAACGAAACAGAAATTGGAACTAAACATGAGAATTATCCATGCAACTTAAACTAAAAATGTGTATTTCTTGGGTAAGAAGCATGTACTGATAGAAGTTTGACCCCTGCTTAGCCAAGAATGGGGATGCTTGAGTTACTCTCGGTGCTACATTATGCACAAGAAGTTGATCAAAGGTTATGCAAGGAAAATTACATTCAAACTGACAGGATACGGCTTCGTTTGATGATACATTTTTTTTGTCAATGAAATGCTTCTACGCAGAAAGAAGGACCTATAGAAACTACCGATCCAAAAGTTTAATTAAAAACATAAATCTTTGTTTTTTTTTCAGAAATTACATTAGTAAACAAAAATAATTTAACCAGATGCATTCACAAAAAAAAACATAAACGAGCAGGTTCTATTGAATTTTCATTCATTTAGTTGCATGCGTAGCAAGGCTCGCACCGGGTTCAGCTAGTATACGATGAAGCTAAAGACAAATCGTAACTACAAATACCATGCAAAATCGTGCATAATATCAAAAAATATTATGTAGAAGGAGATGTTCGCTCATCACCATGAGGCACCAAGAGTGAACAACAATGTTTTTGGCTAGAATGAAAAATGTGAAGAGAAAGTGTTGAAAGTTTCGCCAGAGTGCGGCAGGTAGGAAAATTAACAGATGTTTTTGAAAATTGAGCGAAAGGGCATGTATCCAATGGTACTCGAACCATGGACGTCAATCTTTGCCCAACATCCCACTGCGGGGTAGGTTGTAGCGACGGAACAAGTCCGCCACTTCAACAGGCAAAAATTGACGCATGGAAAGACGCTCATGTACCACTGTGGCTTGTATAGTTTATTCTTAGCGATCTATTGTGTGCACTCTGTTTACTGATGCGCACATGGGAGAGGAACTCTCTCCTCTTTTTGGGTTTGTTTTGATCACTTGGGTCACTTTCTCTTCACATCTTTCATTCTACCCAAAAACATTGTTGTTCACTCTTGGTGCCTCATGGTGATGAGCGAACATCTCCTTCTACATCATAATCGTTACTCCTCGCACGGAGAATACATAACATAACAATTAATGTATCAAAAAATAGCAAATTCGACCACGTGATGATGCATCAAATTATTGAAAGCAGATACTTCTTTTATTCCTGACTCTTTATAACTATTCTGAACATCAATTTCATAATTATGTTTTGTGCGATTTTGATTTAGATCAAGAGTTATTAAGTTTTGTGATGCGTATTTACTCTGAGTACAAAATTTTCAAAACAGAAGTGAGCTGAATGAAGTTGCAAATCCCATGAATTTGTTAATTCCTAAATTATCTCCTAAAATCCCGATCAATGCGAAATAAACACGAATCTCATAACCACCGTTTACCAAATTTAATCCAGTCTCTCTGGTCTCCAGCTCGATCAACAAATCAATCAATTCTTTTAGTGCTTTAGGTGGACCGATGCGTGTCAAATCAGATGCTTTTATGAACCCTGCCAACCATGGTGCCTATCGTATCAAAAATCATTCGTTGTACGCTCTATTATGCTTCAATAAACGCACACAATAAGAAGTTCTGCTTCACCTCTAAACAGAAAACTGATGGAGCACGGTAAATGTTACGAACTGACGGCATGCAGAGACCGACTTCTGAAGAAAGCGAAGCTTTGACTCCGAATCACTTTTTACTCGGCAGTTCGAGTGGAGATCGTCAGCCAGCAGAAGCAGTAGTTGACTTAGTTACCGTGTTGCAAGTGTCTTGGGATCAAATTCAACGTCACCTGGAAACATTTTGGAGAAGATGGGTACGAGAGTACCTCCTACCTGACTAAGCGTACGAAGTGGTTCGGAGACGTGAAGCCGATAGCCGCGGGAGACTTGGTGGTGGATCATCGACGAATCAACCAGGAACAACTGGGAACGAGGCCGGATTCTGGAAGTCATCTGTGGAAGCGATGGGAGGATTCGTCAGGCTATCGTTCAAACTGCGAGGGGTTGATCCGTAGATCAGTGGCTAAGTTGGCAGTCTTAGAGGTGGATTGCGGAGGTAAAACCGGACCAGAAGGCCAGTGTTACGGGGGAAGGATGTTGGTTCTGGCAGCACTGCCGGGGCGAATACCGATTCGAAAGTCGACTGCTGAAATTGCCTCACCTGTCGACTCAACAGGCCTTGCAACTTGCTGGGCTGTCAAGCTGGCGGAAAGAGCATCGAGACGTCACCGGGACGAGAAATTGCCAGAAATCGCCATTGTTTATTCCAACCTCAGCAAACACGAGTGAAAGATAGTGATTTATTGAAAAGTATTGAAAGTCAGTTAAAAGTTAAAAATTTATTATAACGCCTACCTATTAATTTAAATTTATTATTCCTAAACGTGAATTGATTGATTAAATTATTTGCTACGTTCTGTAAGAACATAAAATCATTAAAATTAAAACATTAAACCTAATTGTAACCTACGAATCCCCTTAGGATTGTGTGCAGTCGGCACTACAAGTTACCCGGCATTAATCATTAAGAAGAAACCGATTTTTGTAAGTAAATTATGAGTTTTTTGCCACCAACTAATAAACAACAAAATTTACAGCTTAAAGCTGCACCGCAGCTAGAAACACAACCACACGTTCTAGAGTTTGCGGGCTGCTAGAAAGAAGTCGGTCTCTGCATGCCGTCAGTTCGTAACATTCTTTAAGAAAAATCGACCTATTGAACCACCATGGAAGATATTGCCGCTGATAACACACCGAATACCCCGTCGCCGTACAGTCGAGTTGCGTCAACTGTGATCGCCCGGATACCGCCGACGACTTCGTGCAGTGTGATACGTGCAATACGTGGTGGCACCAATCGTGTGCTGGTGTTACAGGGTCTGTGGCTGAGCGCCCGTGGAATTGCCGGTTGTGTTTTGTTGAGGCTTTGAGCATACGTACCACGTCATCCTCTGCAAGGTCCGCACGGCTAGCGTTGCAGTTCGAAAAGCTGGAAGAGCAGCGTGAAATGGAAAGAAAATTCCTGGAGGAGAAATACAAACTTCTGGAGGCGGAACTTGAGCTGGATGAATCCGCAAGTCAGCGGTCAAGGATGAGTAAACGAGGCAGCATCGTAAAGGTAAGGAAGTGGATCGGAGAAAATGCAGGTCAGGTTGTAGGCGGTTTAGATTCACTTGGGAACAATCAGCCTGATTCCTCGACGCTGCCACCAACAACACTCAACCCAGGCGAAGATGCTGCCTGCACCATCGTATCCGATGTTTCTATGAACCAGAACGAGCAGGTGTCGAGTCCGTTGAAGCATCCGTCGATATCCGCTCCAGTAAGGCATTTGGCACGAGCATCATCACAACCAACTGGAACATTACCCTCCGTACCGTCTAACCCAGGCGCACCTGGTAACGCAGGTACTGGTAGTGCACTCGTCCGTGTACCTCAGACGAAGCAGCCATTGAAACTGCCAGTCCCGGCGGTAAACAAAGGAGCGATTCCCAAGGTATTGCCGAACGTTTTGGAATCGACGCAACTGAATACTGGCAGTGTGCCCGTAGGTAAAAAGGTCCCTTATCCCCCGTACAACATCCACCAGGTAAGCCAGAACAAACCTTACCCAATAACCAACCAGCTCAACCTAGAGTCGAGCACGAAAATCTTCTCCGCTTAATTAAGCAATTTGGGAACATGATCCCGACCCAACAAATACAAATCCCTCCAAGCAATATTATGCCCATAGCCACAGAGATACCTCGTAACGTCTTTCCCACAGTCGAATATCGCTCCGCCATTCGGTAACGTGCCAACATCTATACCAAACTTGGGAGTTAATGAATATGTCCCCACCCCTCGCAGTTGGCCGCTCGGCAAGTAATGCCTCGAGATCTGCCCTTGTTCTCGGGCAATCCAGCGGACTGGCCTGTGTTCCTAAGCAGCTTTAAAAAACACTACGCTGGCTTGTGGATACACTAGTGCTGAAAATTTATGTCGGCTGCAACGCAGCCTGAAAGGCGCTGCCTATGAGGCAGTTCAAAGCCGCCTTCTTCTCCCCGAGTCAGTGCCCAACGTCATGGACACACTGTACTTGCTCTATGGGAGACCCGAGTTGCTTATTCACGCACTACTCGAGAAAGTTCGTTCAGTCCCTGCACCGAAGGCCGATAAACTCGAGACATTAATCGACTTCGGTATGGCAGTCCAGAGCCTCTGCGATCACTTGGAAGCTGCAGGTCAACTTGCGCATTTGTCAAACCCATCTTTGTTAATGGAACTTGTGGGAAAACTTCCAGCGCATGTGAAGATGGAGTGGGGTACGTACCTCCGAAACTTTCCGGAAGTCAACCTCAAAACGTTTGGGAATTTTATGTCGAATGTGGTGATATCCGCGAGTAAGGTGACAGTGTACAGTGGTATAAGTGTCAAGAGTGAATCCGGAGAAAATGGAAGCCGAAACATCGAGGAACCATCAACGCACACTCTAGCGAAACGGAGGAGGTGCGACAAAAGGAGATGTTGTGCTACGCATGCAGGAGACCTGGACACCGGTTGCCGGATTGTGGAATGTTTAAGTCCCTATCGGTTGAAAATCGTTGGAAATGCATCCAGACCAACGGACTGTGCCGAAACTGTCTGTGTAGTCACGGCAGGAGAAGCTGTAAGCGCACTGGTTGCTGCAGAACAAATGGCTGTCAGTATCGCCACCATCCTCTACTCCATGCAGTGAGAACCAGCACTCAAGTAAACCGTCCACCCCATGTGTCATCTGGGGAGAATCACACTCATCGGCAGATGGAACAGCATGTGTTCTTCCGTATCATTCCGGTGACACTCTTCGGCACAGATACAGTTATCAACACGTTTGCGTTTCTCGACGACGGATCATCATTAACATTGATTGAAGAGAAACTAGTGGAACAACTGGGCGTTGACGGTGAAAACCAACCGCTGTGCTTAATGTGGACGGGTAATGTGACCAGAATGGAAGCGAAATCTCAACAAGTGTCGTTGTCAATATCTGCGCCAGATAGTCAGAGGAGATACGCACTGCAGGATGCACGCACGGTTAAGGAGCTTTCCTCCCGAAGCAAACGGTCGCTTACGGAGAACTAGAGGAGAGATATCATCATCTGCGGAGACTTCCAGTAGCCAGCTACGTGAATGCTGTGCCTCGGATACTCATTGGCGTGAACAACTTAAACTTGATTGTTCCAGTCAAGGTGAAAGAAGGAAGTAATGGTGAACCAGTTGCAGCGAAAACAAGATTGGGTTGGTGTGTATATGGAGGACACGGAAGGCAGGATGCGACACAAACGCTCGGCTTTCATTCTTGCAGCTGCACCAGCGATGAAGACCTGCACAACACGGTGAAGGAGTACTTTGCTCTGGAAGACGTCGCCACAAAATCAGCGATAATCCTGGAATCAGAGGAGGAGAAGCGTGCTCAACGGATCATGGAACAGACGACAGTGCGGATCGGAAACCGCTTCGAGACGGGACTCTTGTGGAAGATCGATCACGTTCGTTTCCCTGACAGCCACTCTATGGCCCTCCGTCGGTTACTGTGTCTTGAAAAGCGAATGGACCGGTGCCCCGCTACGAGAGAACCTTCAGCGACAGATAGTGGAGTATGAAGGAAAAGGATACACGCACCGTGCTTCAGAAGCGGAATTGGCAAGCGCAGAGAAAGATCGGATCTGGTACCTTCCGCTAGGAGCGGTGATAAATCCACGCAAACCTGAGAAGGTCCGTCTAATATGGGACGCTGCGGCAAAAGCAGGAGGTGTTGCGTTGAATACCTTCTTACTCAAAGGACCAGATCAGCTTACATCCTTGCCAGCGGTGCTGGCGCGTTTCCGGCAGTTTATGGTGGCAGTTTCGGCAGACATCAAGGAAATGTTTCACCAAATACTTATCCGGCAGACCGACCGCCAGTCACAGCGATTTCTTTGGCGCAAAGATCCTACGAGTCCTCCAGAGATATATGTGATGGATGTGGCAATTTTTGGAGCAACATGTTCTCCGGCATCCGCACAATTTGTCAAAAACAAGAATGCGAAGGAGTTCGAGGAGCAGTATCCACGCGCAGTCGAAGGAATTGTTAAGAACCACTACGTAGACGACTCGCTGGAGAGCTACGGGAGCATAGAGGAAGCAGTTCGCGTTTCTGAAGAGATGCGGATGATTCATGAAAACGGAGGATTCCAGCTGAGAAACTGGCTGTCTAACAGCGAAGAAGTGCTACGTCGCCTCGGTGATATGAAGACGCCGGTCGACAAGAATATCGGTCCGGATCGCAAGGAGTTCGAACGCATTCTTGGATTGCTGTGGTTGACCAACGAGGACGAACTATGTTTGTCTATGGCGATACAAGAACCTATTCAAAAGCTGATTGACGAGGAAGAACGACCGACAAAAAGACAAGTTTTGAAATGTTTAATGGGATTTTTCGATCCGCTAGGTCTATGGAGCGTGTTCCTCGTGCACGGGAAAATTCTGCTACAAGATGTGTGGCGAAGCGGAACTCAGTGGGATGCAAAAATCGATGACGCAGCATTCGAACGCTGGAGAAAATGGACAAGCTTGTTTCGGGCTATCGGTGAGGTCCGGATTCCCAGGTGTCATTTCAAGAACGCGAACATCCAGTATTATCAGAGCCTTCAACTACACATTTTCGTTGACGCCAGTGAAGCAGCTTACTCAGCAGTGGCGTATTTTAGAATCACTAATCCGAACGGAGTTGTTGAATGTAACCTGGTCACAGCAAAGACAAAGGTGGCCCCACTGAAACCGTTATCAATACCTCGATTGGAGCTCCAAGCAGCCGTATTGGGAGTCCGGTTGATGCAGTTCGTCGAAGAAAGCCACACCGTTAAGATCCAACAACGTTTTTTGTGGAGCGATTCGGCAACGGTTCTGGCTTGGTTGCGTGCTGATCATCGAAGATATAAGCAGTTCGTCGCGTGTCGGATAGGAGAGTTACTGACGGCATCCAACGTTCGAGAATGGCAGTGGGTACCATCCAAACTCAACCCAGCAGATTTGGCAACCAAGTGGGGAAAAGGTCCCTGCCAAGAAGTAGCTGATTTCTGGTTTGAAGGTCCAGAGTTCTTGAAGCATCCGGAAAGCGAATGGCCACGCCAGAAGTTTGTAACGCTGTCTACCGAAGAAGAGTTGCGCCCGTGTCATGCACATCACTACGTATATGTACCCGATATGATCTTCGATTTGGAACGATTCTCTAGTCTGCCTCGGCTAATTAGGTCAGCCGCGTATATTCATCGCTACATCGACAACCGAACCCGCAAGACTAAAGGCGAACGGCCGACTGTTGGTCACCTGGAAGCGGATGAATTGCAAAAAGGACTACGAACCCTCATTCGCTTGACGCAATGGCAGGCCTACCCGGACGAAATGGCGCTGCTCACGCGCAATCAACCAAGGTCAGCAGAGCAGCACATACCACTAGAAAAATCAAGCAGCCTGTATAAGTTGTCCCCCATGCTGGATGAATTCGGCATACTAAGAATGGATGGGCGTATCGGAGCAGCGCCAAACGTAACGGAAAGTGCAAAATTTCCTATCATTCTCCCGAAAATACACAGGCTCACCTACCTTCTACTCGCTGAATTCCATCGAAGATATCGTCATTGCAACATGGAAACGGTGGTGAATGAAGTTCGCCAAAAATATTACGTGCCGCGGCTGAGAGTCGCAGTGAAGCAAGTAGCGAAAGCCTGCCAGTGGTGCAAAATATACAAAGCAGAACCACGTATTCCTCGCATGGCTCCACTTCCAATGGCACGACTTGCTTCGTTTCAAAGACCATTTACGCACACAGGACTTGATCTCTTTGGACCGCTGCTGGTGAAAGTCGGTAGGAGTAACGCGAAGCGGTGGATTGCTGTATTTACCTGCCTCACAATACGTGCTGTCCACGTCGAGGTGGTACACAGTCTTAGCACTGTATCCTGCATTAAGGCCATCCGTAGGTTTGTTGTGCGTCGTGGATCACCAGCGACGATCTACTCTGACAATGGAACCAATTTTCGAGGCGCGAACCGACTGTTGCAGGAACAGATTGAGCAGCTAGCATCCACCTTTACCAGCACTACAACAAAGTGGAGTTTCATTCCTCCCGGCACACCCCACATGGGTGGAGCCTGGGAGCGCATGGTGCGCTCAATCAAGACCGCTATGGGCGTTGCGTACAGCAGTCATGGGAAATTGGACGACGAGACGTTAGTAACGTTAGTAATAGAAGCAGAAGGAATCGTGAACAGCCGGCCGCTGACGTACCTACCGATCGCTTCTGAAGAAAGCGAAGCTTTGACTCCGAATCACTTTTTACTCGGCAGTTCGAGTGGAGATCGTCAGCCAGCAGAAGCAGTAGTTGACTTAGTTACCGTGTTGCAAGTGTCTTGGGATCAAATTCAACGTCACCTGGAAACATTTTGGAGAAGAT
>JASCZW010011328.1:0-32474 GCA_034211315.2 Aedes japonicus | reverse complement strand
TCCACAAAATATTTTCGATACATGCCTCAGTTGCTTACAAAATCAAAAGGCTATCAAAAAGAAAACAGATACAATCAAAATAAACATTATTAATCAAAGACGGTTACCTTGTAAAAGTAACGCCTATTGGGTCACTCGTGAAAAACGTACATGTATATACGGATCCTTTGTCATGGGAATATTAAGAGTGTCTAATGGCTGTTGCTTATTTTCGTAATGAATTTAGTATAAATTTAGTAATATAAGAGAGCATGCAAATTTTTTTTGTTATTATAAATAATAGATTACTTTTGACTGAATTGGAAATTTCTCAACTCTTTATTGAATTCAAAGAAAATGCAGCATTGATTTTAAAACATTTAACTAATCATGTTTTTGTTGTTCCAATGAAGTACGTAATCAATTATAACGTTTGAGAATTAGAAATATCCTTCTTATCATCATGCAACCCTAGGAGTGAACAGCAATTTTTGCTAGAACGAATGATTCTCTTCACATCTTCGGTTCTAGCAGAAATTGCTGTCAACTCCTAGGGTTGTATGATGAAAGAAGAATATTTCAAATTTTTAAACATTGCTTTTAATACTCACTTTTGGCTTATTTTATAGCTAGGAAACCATCGACTAAGATACGAACAAAAATAGTTAGGAACAATAAGATTGCAAGGCATGGCAAATGTTCGGATTTTTACTAATTGGACCCTTAGAAATTCGATAAAACATACGAAAATGTTAGCTGTTACTACTTAAAACCACTTCTAATTTTTTTCTTCAATATAATTTAAGGAAAACCAACTTCCCAAGTAAGCCTAAACTATCAGAATTAGTTGCAGCTACTTCATTGTGACTTGATTGGGTCACATTGAAGTTAATTTTACTGATGTCCATCAAGTGTGCTGCTAGGGTTTCTTCTTCAAGTTGGGGTTAGTTGCAAATAGCATTATAGAGGGTTGTCACCATAAAAAAGTTTTTTTGTGAGAGTTTTGCTCTAATTATCCATACTATTGGTTCGCAATACTCGCCGTGCCACCATATATTGGAACAACTAAACTACTATCCCATTCTGTGAGTGGCTCGGACAGAATCTTTACTGTTGGTATAAATTGGTTCTACATTGGTCTCTCAGCCATTAATATAAATAACTTTGTTTTCCAAATCAGAAACCACCATCATACTTTGTATAAAACCGGCTGAAATTGAAAATCAGTACTTATATTTAAATAATCAACTTATTGTTTACAAAAACAAACACTGGTGCCACCTAATCTTGTTATTTTAGATACCTGAGATTTCTCGTGAAAGTGAAGAGATTTTTGTCAGCTTCTAATAAAGCGAGTATCACGATAATACATTCCTTTCCTTTCGTTATTTGATCTGCATTTGGGCGAGGCCTGCAACTTTAATTTAGAATAACCAATTTTTGCACCCAAGTATCATCTTGGTCTCTCTGAGCAATAACAGTTGATCTGGCAATAACGGAATAGCAACCTCAGGCTGTCAATCATACTCACGCTCCTAAAATTTTCGTAAATCATTTTTCTCTAGCTGATTTTTTCCAGTTTTTAACAACCAAACGAAAATGGGTTTACTCTGTTTTCCTGAGGTTGCTGTTTGGGTGCGAGAGTAATCGTTTGTTTGTAAACAGTGCTCTTTCAAAGCATTAATTGTGGCAATAAAAGTGCGAATGTGAATCACTACCCACCGAAATTTTGATTTGTGTTGCAGCGGCAGCAGCCATGCGTCGGTGTGAGAATGTTATTTTTAGGTAAGCTGCTTCGAAACCATTAAATGATCGTTCACGGAATAAACGTGTAAGAATTAGTGATTATTACAGAGCGATGATGTGTGGGATGTATAAATATGAGACACTGGAGTTATACTCACTTCGCTTGTACTAAGACCCATTGACGGGAAAACTGACTCTAATTGTGTTTTCGTGGTTTGAATGGAGAGAAAATTGTTGAATGATCTATAAAGATCGGTATGTGGTGATGATGAACTGTCAAGAATTGCTAAGGCTAATTGGATCTAGATGTTCAATATTGTGGGATGAGAAGTCTCGCTATGAAATGCCAAGTGGGTAACAAGAGTCTAAATGAACATCAGTTGAACGAAAAAACATTCCTATTTGTGGCTTATTCTTCAGTCACCTCACAGATATAGATCAACACAAATTTAAGAGCTTATTTTGTTGTTGTTGCAGAAATTAAAATTAAACTGTATCCTTCCTAATTTTCCAGTGTAATCCAGCTATCTATGCACCCGTATTAACAATACTGTCTTAGAAGTTGCATTTAGGTTTATTAGTGATTAAAAATCTTCATAAATGGATTATTCATCAAGCTCGGTAGTATCAAGTTAATGAAGTTGCATTAATCAGTGATATTTTACAAAAAAATAAATAAATTCGAAGCAAAATATGTTTGATCCATATCTATAATTATCACAATTGTAAATGAAGATACGGTATAGTATTGACGGCGGAAATTTTTCGTTTTTCGTCATTGTGTTCTACTTTAGCTAAATGAAAGTGTTCAAAGTACGGAAGCAGTGCGATATGCCGATTGTTTAGGATGCTGTTTGCAAATCAAGGCGATCAAACAACATCTGAAAACCAACAACAAAAAGTTCAACATACTTTTCATAACGCCTCTGCAGACGTGTGAAAATTGAGAAACAAAAATCGAGACTGGCCTCTAATTCTGCTTCCCCATAAAGAGGACGAACTGCGTGGTTCGTAGGGCGGAAGCAGTTTTCCCTGTTAATGAAGTTGATCTGACTCACTCAGTATCCAAATACGCGGATAAAACCATGAAAAAGTTTTAATTATTACGTACCTATTACAACATTACAGGTAATAACGGGAGGTACCTATGTTTGAAAAGAAATACAGGGTGCGGCCGAAAATAATGCGAAAATGTTAAAACTTCGAGTATTGGGTTAATTCGTGTAGCTAGTGACTAATTTCTGTCGAAAGTGTATTTGTTTATGTTAACTTTCAAGTGCTGCATCCAAACATTCTATTTGTTTTATTGCAAATTTGTCAAAATGTTCGCGAAAGAAGTGATCACCAGTTAATCGCTCAGAAGAAGCTGAAAGAGATTGTCAAAGTGGTATTTAGCAACGCATAAAAAGTCCCTGCAGGAAAATTGCTCGCAACCCGGTGCGTTCCATAAGAAAAATTGCAAAGGAGCCAATATTTCAGAGAAATCCATACGGAGAATCATCAAAGAAGACCTGCATGCATTTTCCAGAGCTAGAGGGAAACGCCACTTGATTATGGACCGGATCAAGGAACTACGAGTCACTCGTTCCAAGGATTGCTTTCCTTGTTGAAGAAGGAAAAAATGATAATCCTGTTCTCCGACAAAAAGCTTCGATGCTGTGGCCAACAGCCGCACGGACCGGTTCATTTCACCGCAGAAAATGGAGAACGTTCCTGAAATAGTGAAAATCAAATTTCAAACCAAACATCCGGATTGTGCCATGATGTTTGGCTTGGTGGCGTCCAACGGTTTGAAAATGCCACCTGTTTTCATTAATGCTGGAGTTAAAATCAATACCGAAGTGTATATCGGTATTTTAAAGAATCAAGTCTAACTCCTCCAAGGACCAAAACGTTGTCCTACAGTAGGATGGAGCGCCGTGTCACATGTCCAATCGAACCCAACAATGGTTGAACGATAACATGAAGTGTTGGCCGAAGGATTTGTGGCCCCTAGCAGTCCAGATCTTAATCCGTTATTCGTTTGGGCATATGTTGAAGCACGAGCCTGCTAAACACCACACCCTAGTGTGAAAACCCCGAAGTCAACCATAACACGCACATGGCAGTCAATGTCGGAGGACTACGTCCGAAAGGCATGCTCTGGCTCTGGAGGATGTTATTTAAAAATTGAGGAGACATTGAATAAATTCTTTAAAAGGACTTTATAAAGACAACTGCTTTCGAAAATGTTGCTATTATTGCTTAAATTAGTTGAAAATGGGATTTGAAAAGAAATAGAACAAATTTTCGCATTATTTTCTGCCGCATCCTGTATGGAAACTAAGATGAAACTGATAAACAATCTCGGCGTCGATTACCTAGCCTCAGCAACGAATTTGGCCTAGAGACTTTTGAAGATCGCATTGATATAACAATTTCGACAATCGCGATCGAATTTTGAACTTCGACGAATCTGAATTTCAACTTGTGCCGATGCGCCAATATTGTGCTCTCACGTGGAGAATTCTTATCTTGTAATCAACAATTCAGAAAAAGAGAGTTACACCTTAGCAAACATCAGTGTCGAATTAGCGCTTGTTTAAACAAATTTGAACCACTTCTGTAAATTTGATTAAACATTTCAACATTGATGTTTGTGGGGACTGCTATCCCAAGTAACATTGCCAAAATCATCCAGATTTATTAAGTTTTATTATAGTTTTATAAAGGCCACTTTGCTACTACAGACTGTTCAAAAATGGGTGATGGATCTGTAAATTTGTTGTAGTGAAATTTGTTAGAAGTGATGACTAACTGAGCAAGGTAAGAAATACCCTAAACCATAATTTTTTGATGTTTTGAGATGAATTAACAAAAAAAAAAAAATCCCGAGCAAAGATTTATACTAAATTGATAACAAGTTCTAATATCAGATTATCAGTGTTTGATCACTAAATATGTTATCAATAAGGCTGAATAAACAGCCAAAATAACAAAAGAGATAACAAATTAATTTTCGTTGGATATCACAATAATTACTCATTATATTATCATCGAGTTCATTTTGATAAAAAAAATTTGTGATATGAACAAATTTCCGAGCAAACGATTATACCAAATTGATAACAAGTTCTAATATCAGGTTATCGATCTTCGATCATTGAATATGTTATCATTGAGGCTGAATAATCAGCCAAAATAACAGAACGAATAACAAAAAAATACTCGTTGAATATCATAATGACAACTAATTTTGTTATCACTGTGAAAAAATTCATAACAAATCCTGTATTGCAAGCAAATTTATTGAAATAGTTTCAAATAATGTTATCAATTTGAAATCAAATTCTCATGCTAATAACTGAAAAAAAATTGATTAAAAGCAAATTTGCTTGTTCAAATATGCTAGAAATACATATTTATTATGTAGAAGGAGATGTTCGCTCATCACCATGAGGCACCAAGAGTGAACAACAATGTTTTTGGCTAGAATGAAAGATGTGAAGAGAAAGTGTTCAAAGGTCCGTCAGAGTGCGGCAGGTGGGAAAATTAACAGATGTTTTTGAAAATTGAGCGAAAGGGCATGTATCCAATGGTACTGAACTATGGACGTCAATCTTTGCCTAACATCCCACTGCGGGTAGGTTGTAGCGACGGAACAAGTCCGCCACTTCAACAGGCAAAAATTGACGCATGGAAAGACGCTCATGTACCACTGTGGCTTGTATAGTTTATTCTTAGCGATCTCTTGTGTGCACTCTGTTTACTGATGCGCACATGAGAGAGGAACTCTCTCCTTTTTTGGGTTTGTTTTGATTCGCACCGACTGACGATCACTAAAGTTTTTCTCGTCGTCTCCAACGTAGAGACCTCGGAGAGAAACATCGTGAAGCGATGCGATACTGGTCCCCACCAGTATAATTAATGGTTACCACCATTTATGGGTTTACATACATTAATTGTTATGTTATGTATTCTCCGTGCGAGGAGTAACGATTATGATGTAGAAGGAGATGTTCGCTCATCACCATGAGGCACCAAGAGTGAACAACAATGTTTTTGGCTAGAATGAAAGATGTGAAGAGAAAGCGTTGATTTGTGTTAGTGATCGTCAGTCGGTGCGAATCAAAACAAACCCAAAAAAAAAGGAGAGAGTTCCTCTCCCATGTGCGCATCAGTAAACAGAGTGCACACAATAGATCGCTAAGAATAAACTATACAAGCCACAGTGGTACATGAGCGTCTTTCCATGCGTCAATTTTTGCCTGTTGAAGTGGCGGACTTGTTCCGTCGCTACAACCTACCCCGCAGTGGGATGTTAGGCAAAGATTGACGTCCATGGTTCGAGTACCATTGGATACATGCCCTTTCGCTCAATTTTCAAAAACATCTGTTAATTTTCCCACCTGCCGCACTCTGACGGACCTTTCAACACTTTCTCTTCACATCTTTCATTCTAGCCAAAAACATTGTTGTTCACTCTTGGTGCCTCATGGTGATGAGCGAACATCTCCTTCTACATCATAATCGGTACTCCTCGCACGGAGAATACATAACATAACAATTAATGTACATATTTATTGTTTTACAATTCAACTGTTAGAACTGTTCAACTGTTCATAAAAAATAGTGCGTTCAAAATGATAACATATGATAACAAAATTTGCCAATGGTGATAACTAAATTTGTTATGCGATAGCAGAGGAAACCAAAACGTCCACTGGGATAACAGAACTTGTTACTTATATGATATCAGCTTGTTATTTTCCTTTACTATGGAGGAGATTGGGCAAGAGCCTGATTAATTAGGACCACCTTGGGTCGGAATGGCAAAAAGTAAGTGTTTATTTTTCGTTGAGCACTATTAAACTTGTGAACCTCATGCGAGGCGTCCCACTACACACGAAGTGCAGAATATAGTTGAAAAATAAACATTCTCAAAGTTTAGGATGAAACTTACTTAGTTAATTTAGTTCAGAAGAGAACTCCCCTAATTTTTGAAAAGATTTTCCTCGATGTTCAGAATAGGAATTTTATGAAGTTAAGAAAGAAATTTCCCTTCTTAGATTTCTCAGAAAGTTTGGAAGAAACTATCTCGAGCTTTAGAAGTGAATTTCCAAGCAATTCAGGAGTGATTGCTTAGAACTTTATGACGAAACTTGCCAAAAGTTCAGGATGCAACTTTTCAGAAGTTCATCTGGTAATTTTGTAGCAGATTAGGAGAAAACTTCCTTAAAATTCCCTAACACCTCCACCATCTCCATAACCATTCGGATCGTACGCACCGTAAGCTAAGACACAAACCCATATAAAAATTACAATTCGTCGGTTTCCATCTCATTTCGCCTGACAGGTTTGATTGCTGATTAAATTGATTGATTCAATGACCTTCTGTCGATTTGCCGGTTTGTCGATAAAAAAAATTTAGCATAGAAGTTTCATATTTTTCCCGTTGGTCCCAGATCATTTGTTGATGAGTGTGATTTGCAGAGTGCAGGTGGTGTAGTCGTCTTCTTGGTGTCGATGATTGCCACGTTGTGAGGAAAAAGGCCGACGGAAAATGATCGAATAAAAATAGGATAGAAGTTGAAAAAACATTTTTTTGCAGATGTTAAGAGAAGTGAAAGAAATTAGTTTTTAGAAGTTCAGTGAAATATCATATAATTCAAAACTATAATCCTCAATCAAGAATAACTTTCCACTAAGGGCACCAGAAGCTCAGGAAAAAGCTCGGAAATTTTACCAGAAGGTCAGAAAACCAATGAGAAGAATCCTAGAGGGTTTGAGCTGTTTAGTGGAATACCTGTAACTAGAAATTAGAAGAAAAATTAGTATTTTCCATTTAATTCAAACTACCTTTGCTTATCTTGACATATACGCGTATTTCGTCTACAATGTGCAGACTTCTTCAGTGTTTCGTACTAATAACTCGACTCAAATTGGCATTGAGGGAAGTCACCATAAACAACGACTTAAGTAGGCTTTTCTTAATAACTTCACCTTTTCAAGGGAGTTTTAGAGACCCTCGTGATCAATACAAAAATATATAGAGTGAAGCACTACTTCGGCACAAAATGACTCTCTTCGTCTTGAGGAGTTTTGTTGGCCAAATTGTCTAAAACTCGGTTAAAAGATTCTTCGTATAGAAGTACAAAAAAACTCATGACAGAAAAGTTTTATAGTAGTCATTGCGAAGATTGGCTTTTTGGCAAAACTGAGATTCTTTTTTCAATCGTCATATTGATATAGAAGAAATATTTGAAATGTGAAATAAATCCACCAAATATTATATGTGATGTAAATGAACTGTAGATCGGAGCTCAATTCCAGTATTCTTTAATTTAAACTTTTTGAATTCTATCAGTTTTCTGGAAATTCATGATTAATTTATCGAGTATATTTGTTTAAATTTTGGTTTTGTATTTTCAAACTCGCATAATTTCCGAGGCGCAATAATTTTTGGCACTTATCGTGCACAAATTCTCCATTAAAATAAATGCACATTGGGAGCATGATTTGCTGTCTAAAAACTAAATTTGTTTTGGATATTTAGCAATCAAACAAAATTTCCATCAACATTAAAACTTTTTTCAAAGATATTATTTACTTCATTTAGCAGTATGAATTGAGCAGTATTTTTCAGAAGAGCAGAGCCTCGAACAAAGCAGAACAACACAAACCAACCAAGACAGTGAAGTTTGACAGCTGTGGTCATTTGGCAGTATGCTAGTTGTCATGGCTGCCAAAAGGTTTTATGAAGGTTCTCAAGTGGTCATAACATCTTTCACTAGAACATTTTAAAAGTGTCCATTGTCTTCTGAAGATTTTATTAACTTGTTTTCACAACCGTCTATAGAGTGGGTAACTTTGTACCAATTTCGGCTTCAAAGAAGTATAGAGGAGGTGTTGGTAGACAAAACAGTTTTGAATGTTGATTAATCAACAAAACCGTTAGGAGTGCTATACGGCTGGAATGGTTGCTAGGTTTGTTCTGTAGTACTGTGGCAGGAGAATTGACACTGAGGGTTATTCCAAGAGTCGAAGTGACGTTTGTCACTTGGTGAAGTGAGAAAACTCACCTGCGGTGACGTGACTCTCCATTTGATTTACCCAGAAGAGTTCCTTATTCTTCGTTGATCCTTCATCCGTGGAAACGCATAAACAGAGAAATGGTTGACGAAATTCCAAAAGGCCGGTCAGTTGGAGTTTCGGATGAAGGTTGGCCGACTTAGAATACGTTCTTCGAGTATATCGTGCACGCTTTGTTTAAATGGTTGAAGGGCAGGCGAGGGCTGGTTCTTAATTTTGTCAATGGATATACAAACTATATTAGCAAGTAGTTGGTAGAATCTGCTCGCAAAAAGTGTTCATTCCTATCGCTTTGTAGCTGCGACTCGCATTTTGCAAACACTGGCCAGACACTTTTTCGGTCTTTTCCAGCAAATTTTAACTAAGGTACTTAGGCAGTGTATTTTAACTAACAGCAATGATCGCGTTAATATGATTAATTTTGGTATTCTGCTGCGAACAGCACTCCAAAAATGATATGAATCTAAAGGAACGCATCAAAAAGGTTTCCAAATTTGTGTTTTTTTCCGTAGAATGTAGATGCCGTCAGTTTTAGTATTCTGCCAATGCGTTGTTCATTAGAACAACATGCTCTGATTCAACTTCTGGAAATCAATCACGGAATACTGAAAGATTTTTGCAGTCTTGAGAAATACAACCATAATCATCTACAACTTTGCAATGGCTGAGATGGCATAATTTATGCAATTTTCTTCCAAGGATGCCAACTGAATATGATGGTTATCTAGTGTTTTCTCATTTTTTATATTCTTCTATTTCTTTTCGATATTTCAACGCAGCTGAACAGCTGAAAAAGGAAGGTGGATCATCTTTCTTCTGTGGCTACAATCAGTAAATGACTGGAATGGCATGAAAAAATACAAGGATAATGACAGGAAGGAGAAAGAAGTAGCAAAGGTTGTTCGGATGGAAAAACGTCGCCAACTAAAGTAATAAAACTGTGAGAGCAAGTGAAAAAGGTACGAATAAATTTAACCGAAAGGCATGTACTTCGAGGATCATCTAGAACAGAAACTAAGCTCAGAAATGCTTTGAGTATCATGTTGTCCACTTGTGCCTCGAATCTTCGATACTGCTGTAGTTTATTTTTTAAAATTTTGTCTAAGTAATTTCATTATTCAATCAGTCCTCGAATGAATTATTTCAGTTGATCCATAATATCGCTTTGAGTCACAACTATGACCAAATGACGCACTGATTTATAGTTTTGGTTTTAACCAGCCTAAATTATCACCTAAAAATAAAGGTTTACTCTGATAAACATGTAAAGTAAATATTTTTCTTGAAATTTAATACGACGGTGACTTCGACATTCTATGTATCAAAGTTACGAAGTGACATGCCAAGTCATTGTTTCCCAATAATATGTTGTGAGAATACACATTGAGTGTAACTATCAGATGGATTGTACAAACAGTGAAAATGAGTGAATATTTGGAACAATCCGATACAGCATTTCAGCTGATTTATCATTGAAGTAATAACTAGACTCCTTGTCTCAAGTTGCTTTGTCGCTAAGCTGTTCTCTTGAATACAAACGATAATGATCAATAAGTTAAATTAGAAAATTGTCAGCAATACCGTTCTCGCGGCTATCCCAATAGCAACGGAATTGTGTTCATCCATCTTCATTCTTCATATGCACTGCCAGTTGTCGTCAGCTAGCATCCGACGGCCATTAGAACGCCTACGTGCCATAGTCTTCTTTCATCATCTGTCGGCGCTGCTCTGATTACAATCGGAAGCGAGCTCGTAACGAGATCAAAAACATTGACTGTTGCGACGACGACGACGACGACGGATGATGACCGGCGGAGTGGATCTCAACAAAGAAGTGCAATTTAAACAAATAAACAAACATAACGAAATTATACCAACAGCAACGCGGCCCGCTGAATGTTTGGTCTTGGAATCGTTTCAAGTGCAACAGAAGCTCTAAACAAGTATTTAGCACCATCGTACACGAGATGCACCGCCTGTGAAGGTCGTTCGTTAGTTCGTCTACGATCGTATTGGGATGGGTTCGCACGTCCACGTTTGAGAAAATTGATAAAGTAAACAAAGCGGAAAATAACCCACTTAAAAACTCATCACCCGGCAAAGAAACTGAATTTGAAAAAGGAATCTTTCTTTGCACTAGTAGCTAGGTAAATGGTTCAGTTAGTTAGTATCGTTAACGAAAACAATGCCACTATTTACTCGGTGCAAGTTCACACTTTGAATGCTAGGTTGCATCCCGGCTGAAAGTGAGTAAGCTTATCTGTGCCAACCAACGCCAATGTGTTGCAACAGATGCTGGTTGCAGGTCGTGGCCTGCTACGCTTCAGCATACGTTAGTTGGTTGGTTGACAGTCCGTACGGTAGGTGGAAGAACAGAGGGGTAGTTCATCATCTTTTATGTAACTTCTTGCCGTACAGTTGGGATGGAGCTGAAGTACGGCGATAGTTAGCTTTTCATTAAGGATTACGGCTGCCTAAGACGTTCGTTAGGATTCATAATGAATGAAACAATTAAAACCTACCTTCAATCGGAAACCGTTTGCTAAGAGGATTCGAAGTTGATGGGAAGCTTTAGTGAACCTAATAGCTGATGATCTGCAATTAAGAAACTGTATTCAAGTACAAATAGGCGTTGAAGGGTGTTAATGCCTTTTGAATGCGCAACCACTTGCTAATTGGCGTATCGCGTGCAGTCTTTCGGCAATTTGCTTACACCAGATAGTTTGCATGCCGCCACTACGCCAATCGATTCCAGTCAATAGATCCACCACCACTTAGATCAGAACCGAACGGCATGGAACACGACCGCTAATGTGTTTTTAATTTTGGGAAATCATCGAATGCTATGTACTTGCTCGACTAACTTACGCGAACTCCAACAGCAATTGATAGCATCTTCCCGAGAAGAATAAACACTCGTCAGTCAGCTCTGTTTGACGAACTTGCTAATGAACTCTACTAGCTCGAAAGCCACTTAGTACCCAGGTGATTAATCAAGTGAGATAATTAATTTGCATAGCTGTAAAATATTAGCTGTGGAAGTGAAGAACACAAAGTTTCCCGTCGCTACGGATTGTGGATGGAAATGTGCGCGTGTTCGTTGTCGTTGCTAGTCGAGAATCAGATTGGATTAATAATTATTTCATTTCTCAGCGGCCCCGCACATGGGGCTCGGGAGTTTTCCTGGAGCATTTCGCTCATAAACGAACCGCAAGACGTCACATCGGGCATGATGGACGTACGTCATAAAAGTCATGAAAAAATAACGAACGACGAGCAATTTCACGGGGGTTCATGAATAATCGCTATTTTCATCAGCGGCAGTCTGGAGGTTGGAAACCATATTGCCCCAGCGGAAGTTGTTCCTGGTTGTCGGATTATGTTTACACGGTGTGGTGTTCCTGTTTGGTAGTAACTGTGATCGGCTGTTTTTTCATGGGGTCGTTGACTCTTTTCCTTCTGGCGTATTTGCTGTTTTGTTTTAAGAAGAAGCTTAAACTATTCACTTATTCACGATGGCAAGAAACACCTTTGCAGTGACACAATTATCAAATTTACGATTTGTTTCAACTGTGCAGTGCTGTATACGATTGTACACGAATGAGCTCCAACCAGGTATTTTCGAAGTCATAGCAGTTTAGAAACTGAGCTGGATAGAGCTTGTGTTCGGAATATCTTTCTCAAATTTGATTCATTGAGAAACCTTGCGAGAATAAGCTCATGTGTGAATGAGACAATCGATTGTCATGCTTGGTAGTCTCATGCATACCCATGATGTCATATATGTCATCATCAAGAACTAATTTTGTCTCAAGACTCATAAAATCCACAAAAATGACAAATTGTTGAAAATGCAGACAGTGTTAGTTCGCTTTTCTCTCCTGCAAAAACAGTAATAATTCCAGGCCCACAGATAAAGCAACGTATTTTTTAACGAAAAAATCGGCGATTTTTACGTTGTTGAATTTGGCATAGAAAAACTCATGGACGCTTATGAGCAGTTGTCTACCGAATGAGTAAACGATACAACATGACCCTGATTTGAATGGAACCGTGTTTCGGTATGACAAATCTTGTTGTTTAAAGTTGTTAAAAAAATAATAATTTCAAGGCTTATTTTCCAAAAGATCGCAAATGTTCACATATGTGTAGTGATGTCCAAAATATCCTTTCTCAAAAATCGTTGATAATAATGAAATATTATTTGAGAATATATCTGTAATGGTAGATAATCAATGGGGTTTTGTAAAAAAAATTACAATGAAAAGAAACCAAAAAATTAATAAATAAATTTGAAAATGGTGAATGCCTATCATCGCAAAGAACGGTTTTTTTTTCAATTTGACTCTGAAATTGTCCTTAGTTTCCCGAAAAATATTTCATGTTCAAGTTATTTCAAGTTGGAGTATTTTCAAATTAAAAATTCCAAAGAATACAAAATTAATGATATTTATATTGACATTTTAAGGCAGAAAATAGCATTCCAATATTATATAATATAATTTTCCAGGTTATTCTCAATGAAAATTCCTGAATCTAGCCGTTTTCAAGATAATTCAAATTTTATGTGGAGGAAAAAGTTTGGCTTGAACATATCTGTTGGATACGAGTGGATTGTATCTTGTTGTTTGGTATGTGGTTGCCCGCTGCCCCACTGGGATTGGGCCGTGGAGGGACAACGCCGGTGGTTGTCTTCTCGGTGGAGGCAGGTCGGTTGACAGGCTGCCTGTGGAGCATTAGGCTGATGCAAAATTTGAAATATTTGCTCCCCTAAGCTTAATCGACGCCAATTTTGGTCCTAATAGTCCCCAAAAAATTTTAACACATTTGGGTTTAATTTGCTTTGCACACGCTATTCAAAGTTCATGTGAATTAGTATGAAGAATCTCAAACCAATATTTCCAGATCCTAACATCTTGATATTATGTCCTCAAACCAAATCTTATATACATTCATATAGTGTAAGTTGTCAACTATCAAAATGCCGAAGATATCTGACATGTAAATTTTATACAAAAATAGTTATTCAATAAAACATAAAATACACACTTTAGCTATGATGTTTTGTTCTTATTTTTTCTTTTTTATTATTTATATGTTTTTTGTATTTTGTATTTATATATTTTATGTATTTTATTTAATTTATATTATTATATATATTTTATATATTTTATATTTATATATTTTATATACAATAAATATTTTTACTTCTTATTACTATCTTTAATGAATAACTATTTTTGTATAAAATTTACATGTCAGGTATCTTCGGCATTTTGATAGTTGACAACTTACACAATATGAATGTATATAAGATTTGGTTTAAGGACATAATATCAAGATGTTAGGGATCTGGAAATGTAAGTTTGAGATTCTTCATACTAATTCCCATACAAACTTTTCATAGCGTGTGCAAAGCCAAATTAAAACTAAATGTGTTAAAATTTTTTGGGGACTATTAGGACCCAAATTGGCATCGATTAAACTTAGGGGAGCAAATATTTCGAATTTTGCATCACCCTAGTGGAGCATTGTGCTCCCTCCTGGAATGCCTCGCCAGGCTGGTGAATGGTGGTGGCCGTGAGCGGCCGGGATATCAACTCTTTGGAAAGGAAATTCTAAACTCTTTTTGATGGCTCTGAAAAGAACCGATTTTGTGGAAAGCGGAATGGGAGCGAGCGTTGGAGCAAAACACAGAGGCGGTTACACTTTAGTTCTTCATTATTATTTCTTTTTTTACACTATTTTTTTTCTTCGTAGCTTTGCTGCTACCACTGCGCCAGCGCTTCTCGCTGCTGATTGCTGCTACGATGGTCGCACGCCGACCGGCGACTACTGCGCGATGCTCGCTTCGGTCTCGATGCCGACGAGCTAACTGCTGCTGATGGTGATGCTGGCTTTCTTCTTCGGGCTGCTTCTCTTCGGGTGGTGTTGCCTTCTAAACGGCTTGCGTCAGACTGATTGCTCACGGGCCAGCAGTGTGCAGTTTTATAGCTGAGTGGTGACGACTGCTGCGCTGTGATTGGCTATTGCCAGTTCTCCTCTTCTTTCTTCAGGTCGCATTGCGGACTGAACATTCGCCCCCTGAGAAGCGTGTTCACCGCAACATTTGAACCAACAGGTGTGAGGTTGTCTAGTATTGGTAATGGTGCTAACTTGGGTATTGGCCGCTTAAAGACTCCAGACTTCGTTTTAACGTCCACAACTCTTACTAAACCGTCCGCCCCAGGGTACACTGAAACAACACGGCCTAATTTCCAGTTTTGAGGAGGGATATTTTCTTCTTTCAGTAAGACAACTAAACCTGGTTTGACATTGACACGTTTTTGTGTCCACTTACTTCGAACCTGTAGCTCGGTCAAATACGCTTTAGACCACCTGGTCCAAAAATGTTCACGCAGTTGATGGACGTACTGCCAACGAGACAACCGACTAGGTGGAATTTGGTTATAAGATGGTTCGGGAACGGCAAGGAGTGGACGACCGATCATCAGATGGGCGGGAGTTAGTGCTTCGGGGTCGTGAGGGTCATTGGGATGGGCGAATAAGGGTCTGGAATTCAAGATTGCTTCTATCTGACATAAGAGAGTGTAGAGCTCGAAAATGGTTAGGGACGCAGATTGGTAAACCTTTTTGAGGACCAATTTCACACTCTTCACTCCTGCCTCCCAAAGCCCACCAAAATGCGGGGAACCAGGAGGAATAGTTCGCCAAATAATTTCCTTGGTTTGGCATAACTCGAACAGTTTTTGCTGGGTAACTTCGGTTTGGAACATGACATAGAGCTCATGCAGCTCTGACTTGGCCCCAATAAAATTGGTACCATTGTCGCTTTACACAGTGGACGGAGTGCCCTTTCGTGACACGAAACGTTGGAATGCTGCTAAGAAAGCCTCGGTCGAAAGATTTTCCACTGCTTCAAGGTGAATGGCTTTCGTCACCATGCATACAAAAATGCAAATATATCCCTTGACTGGAGTCGACTCCCTAGCCGTCTGTTTAACAAGAATGGATCCTGCGTAGTCGACTCCTACTTCTGCAAAAAGTGGTGCCTCATTAACTCTGTAGGCAGGAAGATCTCCCATCTGCTGGTCTATCGTAGTTGGATTAGTTCGGAAGCAATGGACACAATTCTTAATCAATTTACGAACGGTCGATTTTGCATTCAACAACCAAAATTGTTGCCTCAGGATGGTGATCACACCAGAGAGACCCACGTGCATGTTCTCGCGATGAATTGAGGCAATAAGGCTCCGAGTTACTGGACTCTTGTCAGGTAGAATAAGTTGGTGTTTGGTTTCATAGGGCAGCTGAGCGTGACGAATTCTTCCTCCCACTCGTAGCAAGTCGTTATCGACAAAGGGATCCAAGCTGATCAGTCGGTGATTGCTGTCACCTGCTCTAACCTTTTTCATCTCGCGGCAAAGCTCCTGCTGCTGAATGGCTCCTATAATCTTCTTCATTGCTCGTCGGAGTTCAGGAATGGTAGGATAAGGAGTAAGAATTCGATCCTCTTTCTGCTTACGAGAGTTGGACAGGAACCTCAGGACAAAGGCTACAATTCGCTGTGTTTTACGAAAACAACCGAACTTTGTTAGGATCGGAAACTCGTCGTACTTCATTACCGTGTGGACTGACACAGTTGGCTTCATCTCCGGAATCTCACCGTTACTCGGAAGGTCTGGTACGTCAGCTTCATACACCACGGAGCGCAAGAATATCGGTCCATTCCACCACATGTCGTTTCTGGCCAATTCAATGGCAGTCTGTCCTCTAGAAACTGTATCTGCGGGGTTATCTGACGTGCGAACATATCTCCACACAAATTGATCATTTGAAACAATCTCTGCTACTCGATTGCGGACAAACTCTTTCAGGCTGTTCAATGGTTTCCGCAGCCACGCTAAAACTACTTGGCTGTCGGTCCACAAGTTGATCGATGTATACTCGATCTCCATCGTGTTTTGGATTTTATTAATCAAACGGAAAAGAAGAGTTGCGGCTAAGAGTTCCATTCTGGGAATAGTCACGGGAGAAATGGGAGCTATCTTGGACTTGCTGGTAATTAATTTCATGGTAGCGGTGTCGTTGGCATGTATAGAGCGAATATATATGCACGCACCATACGCCTTTCCTGACGCATCCGCAAATCCACGTAGCTTATATGCCACGGCTTCTGGGAAAACAACAAGTCTGGGGATTCGAATTTGCTCAGCAATTGGTAAAGCATCGATAAAAGATTTATACTCGGCACAAAGATCATTGTCAAGCTTATCGTCCCATGCCAGTTTACAAATCCACAGACGTTGCATAAGGATCTTGGCTATTACAACTACGGGAGAAATTAGTCCAAGGGGGTCATACACTTTCGCAATGGTAGACAAAACTTGACGTTTCGTAGGGGTTTCAATATTCGCAGGAGGACTAGCTATAAAAACAAACTCATCGGTAATGGGGTCCCACATTAATCCTAATGTCTTTATGACCTCATTGGCACCACTGTCCCCAATATTTACGAAGGTGTCTCTATCAGAGGGTGGAATGGAAACAAGAAGACGGGCATCATTGGAGGACCATTTATGAAGGTGCATGCCTCCGGACTGAAGCATTGCAATAAGCTGACACTGGATCTCCTCTGCTTCCTGGAATCGGTTGGAGCCAAACAGCACGTTGTTGACGTAACAGTTTTCCTCAATCACGCGAGCTGCCAACGGAAACCTTTCCTTCTCATCTCGTGCCAACTGTAGAAGGGCTCTTGTAGCTAGGAATGGGGCTGCTGCTGTTCCATATGTAACGGTGGTAAGTTCCAACACACGAAGTTTGTCAGTAGGAGACTTTCGCCAGAAAATTCGATGCATCGGAGTGTGCACAGAGTCCAACACGAATTGTCGGAACATTTTACCGATATCTGCACTAAGGACGTACTGGAACGTGCGGAATCGGAGAGTAATCGTTGATAGATCAGCTTGCACAGTGGGTCCTACCAACATCACATCATTTAGGGAAAGTCCATTGACCTTCGCAGAGGCGTCAAATACTACGCGACATTTGGTTGTGGAGTTTGAAGGGCGGATAACAGCATGGTGAGGAAGATACCATTTTCTTAAACCTGGTGGATCGTTGTACTCTTGGATTTCCTTGCAGTGATTGAGTGACTCGTACTCCTCAATAAATGCGTCATACTGGGCTTTCAAATCCTTGTTACGAGCTAATTTTGCTTCTAAAAGGTAAAATCTGTGCAGTGCCAACGAGCGAGAATCGGCCAACTGAACAACGCTGTCTCTCAAAGGTAGTTGAACCACGTAACGTCCGGTTTCGTTTCGACGATGGGTTGCCATGAATTGTTGTTCGCACTCTTCCACGGCTGTTGCCGGAACTAGCTCTGGGGTGACACTCTCAATTTCCCAAAATTTTTGCACGAGCTTGTTAACAGGATCTGCACACACGGTAAACGAACGTATAGCTGATCCAGAGAATAGACTTTCACAGTAAGTTCCTCCTACCAGCCACCCAAAGTGGGAATCATGCAGACTGGGAAAATTGTCAGATAACTTCAAATGACCTGGTTTTAGAATGTCATAGAAATTATCCATGCCTATAAGCATATCAACCGTGTTCGCTTTATGGAAAGTGGGATCTGCAAGTTGGATACCCGATGGAATTTCCCAAGAGTCAATATCAATCGTGAAGGATGGGAGGAGACCGGTAATTCTTGGCGATATGAGGCAAGACAGTGACAACATAAAGTTATTGCATCTGGAGCGGACTTGGACGGTACCCATTTGCTTAATGGTGGATTTACCACTACCAATACCAGTTATAGGAACACTCACCTCATTGGTTGTTAATCTCAACTTGTTGACCATGGATTGCGTGATGAAACTAACCTGCGACCCACAATCCAGAAGTGCTCTACACGGATGCGGCTGTTGGTCTTGATCCATGACGTTGACTACAGCAGTGAGCAGGAATACTTGGCTTGTTGGTGTCACTGGAACATGTGAGTGAGCGGCATTCGTAGACACGCCGCTAGTGGATGGCTTGCACGCTGTAACTGGTACTGGAGCTGCTGACACTAACGTTGGAACTGGAACAACTGAACTTGATTGTGGCTTGGGTTGATTCACTTCACTACTATCCTTTGGTGGCTGCGTCGTTTCTTCCAGGTGCAACAGTGAGTGATGTCTTCGGTTACATTTTGAGCAGGACTTCTTTGAAGAACAATCACCCACGCGGTGCCCACGCCTTAGGCAGTTGAAGCAGGCGTTTTTCTCTTTCACTTTGGAAATCCTTTGACTGACAGACAACTCGTTGAACACTGGGCACTTGAATGTGAGATGATTATCAGCACAGAAATCACAACGACGTTCTTGCGTGGCCGAAGTTGTAGCGGTATTTATCTTAGATGGTAGATGCTTGGATGGATTTGGCTTGGATGATGATCGCTCTTGTAGTCGATGCTTGGACTGGCTACTATCGCTCGATGTTTGACACCTCTCCAGGACGGACACTCGTTCCTTCAAGAACACGATTGTTTCGTCGTACACGGGTAACTCACCTTTCTTGATGGTTGACTCCCACAACTTTTTGGTTTCGTCGTCCAAAGCACGAGCAATCAGGAACACCACAATATACTCTGCAACCTCGGCAAACTCCTGACCCAGATATTTCAGGTTCTCCACATTTCCTTCGAAGGTTTCCACCAAAGTTCTCAACTCACTGTAGGATTCCTTGGTTAACTTCCTAACTCCTAGCAGGCTTGCCAGATGCCGATCAATCAACCGGCGGTTATCGGAATAGCGTTCGTCAAGTAGCTGCCAGGCACGTTCGTAATTACCGTCGGCGATAGTTTTGGCGTCTATCAAACCGGCGGCATCCCCAATCAGCGCTTTTTCCAAGTGGTAAAGTTTGATGCGGTCAGACTCGTTGCTTCTATCGACCACATCCTTAAACATCACTTTGAACTTCTCCCATTGTTCGTACCGTCCGTCGAATGTTGGTATGGCACGAGGCAGGAAGGTTGGATGATCAACGGCTGCTGGTTTGTTGTGGGCTGTGGCTGCCGAGCTGGTGATGCGGCGAATTTATCGATCCAGCTCTCGAGCAACACTGACACTTCTTCGTAGAGGTCGACGAAACTGAGGAAGATGTTGTCTTGTTCCTCGCGCTTATCTGGAGAGGACTCAGCGATGATTTCTTGATGAAGCCGGGTGAACTCTGCATTGGCACTTTCAACACTTCGTTGATACACTTTCACTTGAGCTGGCATTAGCTCGGTTTTATCCACTTCGGCTTGCTTCAGGATGGTAAGGATTCTGCTCACGTTGCGCTGCGCCATTCCACGGTTGTGGGTTAGCGCCTCCAGTTCCTTATTGGCGGGAACATCACTCTCAGCTTGTGATTTCTTGGGTGGCATTTTGTTGCACTGTTCACTATTGTCTATCACTTATTTTTCACGTATGTTCGTTTTCAAGTCAATGTTTGTTTTCACTTTACACTTTTTCTCGGGTACCCTCTAGGCTCTGCTCACAACACGTCGCTTTCCGATCCACATTTGCACTGATTCAAGACGAACCAACTCCGTCTGTTGGAATGATTGCTCCGCACATCCGGCTCGAAGGACCATTTAATGTTGGATACGAGTGGATTGTATCTTGTTGTTTGGTATGTGGTTGCCCGCTGCCCCACTGGGATTGGGCCGTGGAGGGACAACGCCGGTGGTTGTCTTCTCGGTGGAGGCAGGTCGGTTGACAGGCTGCCTGTGGAGCATTGTGCTGCTCAAAATTTGGAATATTTGCTCTCGCTAAGGTTGACGTCAATGGTGGTGGCCGTGAGCAGTCCCAGAATTTCAACTCATTTGGGTAGTAAATTCAGACCTTTGATGCGCTATTACAGAACCGATTTGTATGGAAAGTAGAATGGAAGCAAGCGTTGGAGCAAACTACACAGTTGCGGATACACTTTAACATCTTGATTATTATGTCTCTTAAACCACTATTTTATTTCTTCGTAGCTTTGTTGCTACCACTGCGCCAGCGCTATCTGCACTGACTGATTGTTGCTACGATGGTCGCACGCCGACCAGCGACTACTGCGCAATACTCGCTTCTGGTCTCAGATGCCGACGAGCTAACTGTCTTGCTGATGGTGATGCTGGCTTTCTTCTTCGGGCTATTTCTCTTCTGGGTGGTGTTTCATCCTAAACGGCTTGCTGTATAGATTCTGATATAGCTTACAGTTAGATATTTATATATATTACATAGTTTTTATTCTTATTACTATCTTTAATGTATAACTATTTTTGTATATATAATTTACAGTCTGAGGTATCTTCGGCATTTGTTAGTTACATTCTTGTGTGTATGATTGTGGTGTTAAGGCGTTATAGTGTTATATCTGAAATTTTTAGATTCTTAGTTCATCCTTATGTGGGCATTGATTAATATAATTGTTAAAATTTGATTAACCTACCTAATCGTACAACTTAGAACTACAATTTTGAAAATCCTAGGGGTGGGGTACCCTCCGGAATGACCTGGATGGTCTGGTGATCCGATGTCATGGCAGCGTGCCCTGTACCTGATTGATAGACTCACTAAAGCGATCGTCGAGCGTTTTATATCTCGGCCAGACAGTGGATCCTCAGTATGTTCTTGTCCTGCGGAGGGGTGTTCAGGATCATCCTGAGGAACTTGTTTTGAACCCGCTGTAGTTTCAGGTGGTGTGTTTTCGCGCAGCTCTCCCAGATCGGCATGCCGTACTCGATGACCGGGAGTATGATTTGCTTGTAGACTAGCAAGCTTGTTCTTCAGGGACAATGTAGACCTTCTGTTGATCAATGGGGTACAGTAGCTTCAAACAGAACGTTACATTTTGTGACAGTTTTGTCAACCTGTTCCCTGAAGTTAAGCTTGCTGTCTAGAGTCACGCCAAGATAGACGGCTGATTTGGTCCATTCCACCGTAGTGCCGTTTAGGCGAATTTTAACATCCTCAGCCGGAACAAGTCTGGGCGATTTCGAGTGTGGGAAGAGGATGACCTGGGTCTTCGCTGCATTGATGCAGATCTTCCAGTCTGTGAGATACTTCAACAGAACATTCAGGCTTCGCTGCAGTTTCGATGCGATCGCTCTCACTACCCTACCATTGTGGACGACTGCGGTATCATCGGCAAACAGCGACAGAGATCCGTTTTCAGGGAGTGGGGGTATGTCCGAGGTGAACAGGTTAAACAGAAGTGGACCTAGTATGCTTCCCTGCGGAACACCGGCGGAAACCTCCTGCGCATCAGAAACTGCACCATGCAGCGAAACACTGAATGTTCTGTTTGATAAGATAGCTTTTACCATCTTCACCAGGAAGACTGGAAGATTGAACCGATGCAGCTTGTACACCAGACCATCATGCCAGACGTTGTCAAACGCCTTTTCCACGTCGAGAAGGGCCATGGCAGATGTTTTAGAAACAGACTTGTTCCGCCTGAGGATGTTAGTAACTCGATTCAGTTGATGTACCGTTGATCGACCGCGTCGAAAGCCAAACTGTACATCAAGCAGAATGTTGAGTTCGTCGGTAGATGCAAGGAGCCGACGGTAAATTGCTTTCTCGAAAAGTTTTGATACTCCCGAGAGAAGGCTGATGGGTCGATAGCTCCTGGAACATGAAGGATCTTTCCCAGGCTTCCGGATGGGTATGACTTTGGCTGACTTCCAGCACGAGGGAAGTAGCTAAGTCTAAGGCATTGATTAAAAATTAATGCTAGATGTTCATAGAATTGGGAACTCAAGTGCTTGAGTTCCAAATTCAAGATTTTGTCGAAACCTGGGGCCTTCATGTTCTTCGATGTTTTGATATAGGTCGACAGTTCGTCAGCTGTGATTTCTAGTTCCTCCGAAAAGTCATTGGGATATGGATGGATGTTATTCGCATGCTCATTAACGGCAGCTTCGTGAGGACTGACGATGTTCTGTCCAAGATTGTGTGAGCTGACAAAATGTCGACCTATCTCAGCAGCCTTCTCAGCGGGAGTAATCAAACGATCCTTAGAGTCATTATTGTCTAGTGGGATCAACGGTGGAATGGGCCTAGGCTTGGTTTTTAAAATTTTTGTTAATTTCCAGAACGGCTTAGCACAATCTGGGAGGGCGCGGATTGTGTCGGCAAAGTTATTGTTTCTGAGATCCACCATTCTGGCCTTAATGATCTTGTTCAAACGATTGCACTCTGATTTTAACGCAGGCAGACTAGTACGTTGATACTGTCTGCGAGTGGTGTTTCGAAGACGGATCAAGTTTTTAGTGAGACTATCAATAGGTAAAGAGTTGCTCACCTGTGTTACTTCCGGAATGTGGTGCTCTCGGGCCTGGGAGATCGCCTGCTCGATCGACTGCAGTTGCCGATCGATGTCGTCGGTTGATTCAGGGCGTCTATCGTAATCGACCGTGTTGTCGTACCTGATGACGGAACTGGATCCAGTTGGCGCGATGGTAGTTTCGCCTGGTTACCGAATGCCGGTTGACGCAGGACCCAACTTCAGCCACCACCGGATAGTGGTCTGAGCTGAGCTCCTGGTGAGCGATCGGCTGGCCGATGTTGTTCCCCATGTTGGTGAGGAAGATGTCTATCGTAGCATGGACCCCGGATCTGCTCAACCGGGTGGGAGTATCCGGGCCCAGGATGGTGTAGTGACCCTCTTCCAGGTCGTCGTGTAGGATGGAGCCGTTCTTGTTTCGTCGTGCGTTTCCCCAGGTTTCATGTTTTGCGTTCAGGTCACCGGCGATAATAAACTGCCCATACCTCCGAGTGAGCTTGATGATGTCGTTTCGCAAGATCCTATCTGTCCCGTCGTTTGTGCTTGCTTGTTTGGGACAATAGGCCTCGATGATGGTGATAGAGCCGACGGTGGATTCGACCGTGACTCCGATGGCTTCGACGAATTGGAGCTGCAGACTCGGAAGCATCTGGCAGTTGATGTTGGTACGCAGGGCGATGGCGACACCCCCTCCGGCGGAACTGGTTCGATCGAGTCTGATCAGACGGAAATCTGGCAGGAACAAGTTGATCTCTGGCTTGAGATGCGTCTCGGTGATGACTGCGATGTCGATGGCTCGGTCGTTGAGGAAGTCGATGAATTCGATTTGCTTGTTCTTGATAGAGCAAGCGTTCCAATTTGCTATCTTGATTATTTCACGGTCCATTGATGAATGCAACAATGGCTTGGATTTGTTCCGATCGTGTTCGGCAGGTCCTCTTGATGATGGTAGCCTGTGTTAGAATGGCAACGACTTCCTCCGTTGTTAGAGCTGCGTCGTCGATAGTTCCGGATGCTGCATGAGCGTACGACCGGCCTGGAAGGAGTCTTGCGATGGCTGGGAGGCTGCAGCTGTGAACCGATGCTGAACAGAGGGCCGGCTGGGTGCCGAACGGTTTTGGTGCTATTGGTGTGGCGGAAGAGCCGGAAAGTTGTCGGTCGTGAAGGCCGGAGGTGGACCAGATCGTCGACGGCGGTCGGGTTGGTTGTTGGTGGACGCTTTCCTGCGAATTGCGATGAACTCAGCTCGCTTTGGGCATTCTTTGCTCGTTGCTTTGTGAGCCGCCCCGCAGTTGGCACACACTGGTACTGCGTCCTCCATCCGCTCACAGGCATCGGGTAGGTGATGCTTGCCACAATCGATGCATCGCTTTTCCATGTGGCAATTTCTGGTCCCGTGTCCGAACATCAGGCAGTTCTGGCACTGGGTGACATCCCGGTGGACCGGTTGGTATCGGTCCCACTTAACGGCGATGTGGAACAATGCTCTGATGTTTCGCAGATCGCTTTAGACACGTCGAGTTTTCTCGAAGTTTATCTGGTACAGCTGGTCCCGATAACTTCGAGAGGTGTCGTGCCGACGCATTTTGTTGATCTGGATCGGCTTGAGACCGTTTGCTGTTAGCTCCTCGGTCAGATCCTCCGTCTTCTTTTCAGGCAGGCCACGCAAAACCACCTTGAACGGTTTGTTGGCTGCGATATCGTGCGTGAAGTATTGCACTTCAGACCGCTTCAGGAGTTCCTTGAAGGCGTTGAAGTGAGGTAGCGACGTAACCATCACCTTATAACCCTGCGAGCAGAGTTGGATGGTGCACCTTAGGCCCTTGTTGATGAAGAAGTACACTTTCTCGAGAAACCTTCCGGAAATCCCTTCACAAAAGGGCGGTAATTTCTCCTTCTTTTCAGATTTGCGGTTCGGCACCGTTTTCCAGAACGGCGTAGCGGTTGTTCGCCAGTATCTTCTTGGACGACAGCACATCGTCCGCTGTATTTGTATGGGAACGTTTCCCGGTCGAGCTAGTGCCGGCATTACTTGGCGGCGGCTTCCCCATATCGGGGTTGGGCTGTGTATCACACAACGCGGCAGGAGACAGTGCACCACGCACCGAAACGAGAGAGCGAGAAAACCGAAAAACTTATCACAGCGCGAGCGAAAAACACGACCGATCGTGTCGCTTGGTAAAACTGGAATGATTGCTCACGGGCCAGCAGTGTGCAGTTTTATAGCTGAGTGGTGACGACTGCTGCGCTGTAATTGGCTATTGCCAGTTGGCAGCATAATTAATCATCAATTAAAAGAGAGATTTGAGCAATAAAAAATGAAAAAAGTGCCATTAAATTATTAAGGCCCGTGCCAACAAATAATGTGTGATCAGCATTAAAAAATTAGGAATGAGCAATAAAAGATGAGAAAAGATCTTCGGATAATCTAATTGTGACCGGTAAATCTATCAAATAAAGCAACAGCTATTAGTATATGTGCAATTAAATATG
This sequence comes from Aedes japonicus, assembly GCA_034211315.2. Classification (NCBI taxonomy): domain Eukaryota; kingdom Metazoa; phylum Arthropoda; class Insecta; order Diptera; family Culicidae; genus Aedes; species Aedes japonicus. The sequence continues at coordinate 6,875 of JASCZW010011328.1, read as the reverse complement.
GCAGTATTTCCGCCAAATTATGTAATTTGAGCACTAAACTATTCGCATATGTCTTTTAATTTTGTTGGATTTTCCCATAAAAACAGTAAAATGAGCAATGGATAAATAAATATCCATTGCTCATTTACTGTTTTATGGAAAATCAACAAGATAAAAGACATATGCGAATAGTTGGTGCTCAAATTATAATTTGGCGAAATCTATATTTAATTGCGCATATACTGTAGCTGTTGACTAGATTTACCGATCATTGGGTATCGAATCTTTTCTCATCTTTATTGCTCATTCTAATTTTTGATGCTGATCACACATTATTTGTTGGCAGCATGATAATTTAGTGGCACTTTTCATTTTTGGTGCTTTTCTGAATTACTAAGTGCAGAGTAAGTGCTTTAGCCATTTGCCAGTTCATCCTCTTCTTTCTTCAGGTCGCATTGCGGACTGAACAATATCCTTTTTTATAAGCTAGTCGTAAAGTGGCCTACATCAAGTTTATCATAAAGTGCATACGATTTCCCATACGCTACTTACTGATTTTAGAGAGATGATTGTACTTATTGTTTTCTTATATCGGGAGAAAAAAAAGACTGTACTCGAAAAAAAATAAACACAATGATTTGCTTCTTACTTTTTAGCGGATTGGTAAAAATTAATAAAATTTGAACCAAAACTAGCATAGGCTGTAATGCTTATTAAAAGATGTGAACACAATCAGTCAAGTTATGATTGAGATGGCATCGGAACATGTACAGATCCGACATAAAAATATGTACGCCGTCGTGGCCAACCCAACTGCGTTCACAGATAGATTGGATTCCATCAAAAAGATCCAGAGGACCCAACGGTGGCTAGCCAGTTGCAGGTAACCGAAGACAGCAGATCTGGTGAAGGCAAGGTCTTGAATGAAGCGTCAGACGGACCTTTCAATCTGGTTTTCGAAAAAATAAAACGAGGAAACTGTCGGCCTCAACGTGCCATACACCGTGTCCAATATATTCTCATACACTTTTTCCTTGCATTGGTGTCGTGCAACTACTCAAAATGCTTCACGTATGTGTTGGTGTAGTTTTGCACTATGTTTATACAAACAAGCCTTGCGTTTGGAGATGATCACAATGTGTTTTAGTAGGACGGAGTGCCGTTGATAGTCTCGTTGAGGGCTGTTGCCGAGAAAAATTGATCGACGGCCTCCCAGTTGACCTGATCAGAATTCCTTGGAGTATTTCGTATGATCATGCATGCTGGCGAAGGTAAATGACCACAGGGAGAGAGAAAGAGAAAGAAAGAGAAAGAGAGAGAAAGAGAGAGAGAGAGAGAGGGGGGTGGACTTCGACAGCAACGTTGATATCACAGCACGCAACTTTGAGACGATGTCGGAAACGGAAACGGAAGACAAAATATAAGAGAGGAAGTGGCTCACGAGATGACAATGTTTGCTTAGCGAAGCAGTAGATGAGTTAGCGTTTCTTGATTCATTGTTGACCGCCGATAATGACACCAGCAGAGAGATATGAAGGTGCATTATGTCTGGCAATCCTATCTACCATTAACTTTAAAGAACGCCCAAATCGAAAGAATTCCGCCGAACTACAAAGTTGACCATCTACAAGACACTTACTACACTGGTAGTCCTCGTTGAGGACCTACACACCCTTTGAAGGTTAGTCCGAGAGTCGAAGTAACGTTTGTCACTTGGTGAAGTGTGAAAAACTCACTTGTAAACAATGACTTAAAACGTAAATTTCCTGGTAATGCCGGGTTGCTAACATCAATATCCACTACCGACTGGAGAGTTATGACTCCCTGTATCTGTTTCTGGTGTTTTTTTGTTTGTGGGAAAATACAGAAAAAGTCATTGTTTATAAATGTTACTTTCGACCTCCCGACTATTTTGTCTAGATTTAATTAACCCAGAAGAGCCACGTCACTGCAAGTGACTTTTCTTACTTCACCAAGTGAGAAACGCCACTTCGACTCTTTTGATGGAGGGCAGATGGAAGACGGTAGTGAAGAAGCCGATTGAGTCACAAGTTGCATCAGTTGCTGAAACCTGAGCAAAGGATTGTACCAGTTTATCACACCAGGTTATCCTTGAGTGATCATTGAATATGTTATCATTGCAAATTAAGAAATAAGGCACACACTGCTGTTTTTAAGAATCTGTTTTTTTTTTTTCTAATATTTGATCCACAAGTGGTAATTCTTTCATTTCGAAAACCATATTTAAAACTGTATAGTGTGTTATGTCTGTCTAGAAAATTTATCTGGCGTTTGATTAGAAGCTTCTTGAGTATTTTGTTAAAAACTGAAAGGGTTGATATGGGTTTATAATTAACAGCTTGGCTGTAGTGTATGACACTCTTGATCAGCTACTGTAATAATGCAAAGCAAGATATTGTTGATTTGAATAGAAATAAATAAACCATCATTTACGGAGCTAGACAAAAAGTCTGGAGGGGGCCTGGAGGGGACCTGCCCGAGGGATTTTTTTTTTCGTTTATAGGAATATTGAACAGAGCAATGAAAGTAGCGTAATTGTTGAGGACAGGTTGTTTTTATTGCAATAACTTCAAAATTGTGTCGGTTGATACTGATTCCTTCACAACTCCGAAAATTTACAAGTTAAAGGGTGTCCACGATGAAATTGCCACACACAAAATTGATTCGCAAAATTCGAGTTTTCATCCGATTGCCATCAAATTTTCAGGGATTGAGAAATAACTATTAAACTTCATTTTACCATTTTACTCGTATTTTATTTACAGTCCATACGCAAATGCCCGTACCTTGGCCTTAACCCTGGCCATAAGATTCTGCACAACCTGTGAATCAACCGTTTTTTGCATGTAAACCCATACTTTCTTCAGTTCCTCGACTGTCTTCACTACCTTAGGTCGTTTAAGAAGGTGTTGCTTCATAATCGCCCAGTACTTCTCGATGGGGCGCGATAAGGGGCTTTTTGTACCTTGAACGTCCGAAGCCCAGCCTTAGTTTTGGCCTTCAGGACAAAGAAAAAAAAATCAGCATATATCCTACTCACAACGCTACCAACGAAATGCAGTGAACATTATTGTTCATGATATTACATTGTTAACCTGATGAAACTATTATTTATCTTTTCTTTTCTACAAACATTTTAATTAATTGATCATAGTGATGCCGGAATGCAGAACCTGCATGACAGCTTGTTTGTTAAGGCTGAATCCTTTCCTAACATTCCCCATTACTAGGACGAATACCATGGCCACACTAGCATATGTCAACTGCGTGAGCACCATTTGAAGTATTAGATATTTTGTCTCAGAATACTGTCTATATTGAGAGTGCTGAAGTCTCCTCCAGAAATGATTCTTAAATTACTATATACATTTCATCAATACTGTGTTGTGGATAGTTCAATAATTACAATTTCTTTTTGGGGATGACACACAGGTCCATTATGCAGTCTATGTTGACAACTAGTGGTACTGAAAGTCAACCCCAACAAAAATTATTATTTCAGAAGTTTACCTAATTATATATTTACCTTACTCCTAAAACTACATTTTTGAAAACATTATCGTAAATGAAAAAACTTCTGGCTCCATATTTTGCTTATGGAAATTCCTTAGCTTCAAAACTTTTAATCAATCTGGGGAATCTATACTCTACTAAATTTTTCGTACAAGAGAAAATAAAATCGTGAATTCTAAAATGCGCCTTTAAACAAAACTCATTATTGAAGAACCTTCTAGAATAATAAATTTAAAATATGTATGTAGAAAAGTGTTTCAAATCTTAATATTCCGTTTAGCAGGCTCTAAATTTTACTGTCGCTATTATTTTATTTTTGAGTCTTGAGGTTTTATAATTTATAGATTTGAAAATAATAAGGGATTTATACTACAAATACTACTAGGTGAACAAAAAAAAAGAAATGGAATCAAGTCGAGTTATTAGTACGAGACACTGAAGAAGTCTGCACATTGTAGACGAAATACGCGTATCTGTCAAGATAAGCAAAGGTAGTTGGAATTATATGTAAAATACAAATTTTCCTTCTGATTTCTAGTTAAATGGAATCAATAAATCAACTTTCTACAAAAAAACACACCGCTATACTAGTTTTCGGTACATCCCTGCTAGTGAATTCCGAAGAGGGCCCTCTGCGTTCTAATTTCAATTTTGATCTGGTAAACTCTTGGGAACGATGTCTAGTTTCATAGGTGTAGCCAGGCAGAGGAAAGGTGGGGGCGACTGCATCCCTGACTGAGCAATCAGGTTTAGCCTTTGTAAAATGGATTCGGAAACGCAATAACTTCCGAAAAAAATAGTCATTCCGGGAAATGGCGTCTGGAAATTGCCTTAGGGAAATGTCCTTTGGGAAATTACCTCTAGGAAATTATCTCTGGAAAATAGCCTCTGAAAAATGGACTTTGGGAAATAGCATCTAGAAAATACGGAAAGGCAAAAGTTCAAAAAAGTGATTATTTCCCGAAAACAAAAAGGACAAAGATCTACTCTGGAAAATTGGTCAATCCGGGAACTGACTTCTGAGAAAAGGATTTTTGGAAACAGCATCAGAAAAATAGTTCCTGGAAAACAATCAATTTCTCGAAAAAAGAAAGACAGATATCCGCTCTGAAAAATGTATCATTCCGGAAAATGGCTTCTGGAAAATGACCCCGGGACATGACCTCTGGGAAAATACCCCTGGAAAATTATTTCATTAAAGCATACATTTTTCGAAAAAAACGAGGACAGAGATTCGTTTTGGAATAATCGCCATTCCGAGAATTGGCCTCTGGGAACTAAATACCGATATGCAATAGTTTGGAATTTGGATACTGTCTATAGTCCGGGAATCGATGCTCAACACAATTCGGCTTCCGGTTGCCATACCGTGAAAATCCGTACCGCCCCCCCCTAATTTAAATCCTGGCAACGCCCATGTCTAGTCAATGTCTAGTTATGATATGCGGCGATTGAGTATATTTATCATCCTAACTCAATAAAATTATTGAGTTATAAACTACATTTAACCATTTAGCCAGCCCTTAGATCAGCTTATCATGTTGTTCATTATTAAATACCACTAAAGATTTTTAAAACAAACTAATTTTCAACAGGCGCAAACTCTCGAGCGAAGTGGGTGTACACTCCCCGCTTCACTTTACTCAGTTTTTGAGTGCTATTGTATGCTATCTCTTTTTCTCTCACGAAAATGTTACTCAATTTTCGTAAGAAGTGGATCTACTCAAAAATGGAGTTGATCCACTTTTAAACGAAAATTGAGTAGCATTACCGTGAGAGAAAAAGAGATAGCATACAATAGTACTCAAAAACTGAGTAAAGTGAAGCGGGAGTGTAATGTTGATATATCGATAATCTCATGGATCTAATTGTCGTTAACTATGGTTTTTATCGACTTTACATCCTATACGGTACAGTGGGGTAGGTGAAAAGTGTGGGGAAGAGGGTAGACGCACTTCACTCCTTCAGAAATATATACTCGTTCAAACTATTTCTGAAGGGAGCAGAAGTACAAAAACAACTTACACAGAGAAAAAAAACCGTACGATTCCGTAGAGATTATGAATAGTGTTTCATTTCAAATTGAAATATAGTAGTGAAAAATGTTGAGGGGGGATGGTCTGGCTCAAGGCACATCCAGTAGTTACGTCAATGTAATCAATGCGAGCTGGGACTCGCTCTCTTATAGTGTTGACAGCCAACCGACTAACAACTGCCTTTTATTCCTTGCCGTAAGATTCACATGAAACTGTAAAGAATTGTTTGAAGACTCAGTATTTAAAATTTAAGTTATTCGTTAAAAATCATAATATTCTTCATTTTATATTTACTGAATAATCGCCTAGTAGCTTTTTAACAAAAAATTGAAGGAATTAAAAAAAACAACTACTATTTCTTTTCGGTACTGTTGCCAAAAATGTTATTTCCCCTCCTGATAGAGCCTTGATTAATCGTTTATTTTTCAAGCATCATTATTTTCTTTTTCCTCTTCCATACTATCTAAAACCAATCTTCTGAATAGTTTTTAAAGAAAATCGTTTATAGAATCCAGGAAACTATTGTTTTTGGGTAAATATTTGGATTTTTAGTCAAATCGCATAACATAATTAAAAAAAATTAAAATCAACTGTCACCTTAACTTAACTTCACATCAAAAACGCTTTAAATCTAAGGGCATTTTCAGCCGTTTTGGAGCTACAGCATTTGGATACGAATAAGTACTTTTTAACTGAAATTATTTTGTTTTTCACGAACATTTATGTAACTGTTATACCTAAACCAATCTGCCGGATGCTTTCAGAAAGAACATTGTTTAAGAAAAAAAACATTTTTTGGCTATATTTCATATTGAATTAGAATAATATGACTATAAAAATGTTCCTCAGACTGTTTGATACAGACACAATCAAGATAAAATAGCCTAGAGGTCAAAAGTAATCAAGGTAAATTATGACATCTAGCTTTTTTTCTGGGATCTGCTTGCTCTAAAAAACTTAATAGCAACAGAAAAAGATAGAAGGAGTATTTACCTTCCCGAAGAAAGTGGATAAAGACGTTTCAAGCTGGTATTTACGGGAAATTTAAGTCATTGTTTACAACTGCTACCTTCGACCTTTCAACGATTATGTCTAGAAGTGTTCGATCAATTTATTCAACTCTTGCGGTATCTGTTATGTGAATAACATACATACATTCAATAACGAACGGTAAGAGGGTATTACAAGGCGCCATACGAAGTTTAGGCTGGACGAGGAATTCGTGGTAATCTGTCCGAAGTCGTAGATAACAATGACGACCTTCCTTGATGGAAATCGTTAGATCGAGATCGGCGACGGTCTTTTGTCTTCCGATAGTCTACAGTG